>CAIGRS010157342.1:2417-17599 GCA_903798395.1 Fraxinus floribunda | reverse complement strand
TTGCTCCACTAGTTCGATGGCTCTTAAGTCACATACTCAAATATTTCCCACCTTGACCGTAAGGCATGGTACAACCCTTGAAAAGTCTTTATGATTCTTGTAAAGGATGTGATCTAAGTCGTGGCAAATGAGAAGATAGGCAAGCATATGGTAGATCATTTCTATTGGAATGAACTTAAGTGAAACATTTACCTTTTAAACACATAAGAGTTGAGTGCTTATATTTGTGAGGGTTTACATGTTTAGTTTATTCCATCTTCATATGAAAATGCTACCTAATTGATTATGAGTTGTGTGAAAATGTTTATTTATGATGTGTTGTGTGCTTTAAAGAGTTTGATTGTTCTAAGTTCATGGCATTACGATCTGGGTGTTTTTGGGAATTAAATTTTAGTTTTGCCTGATGATGAGAAAAAGTTAAGTGTGGGAGAATTTGATAGGAATGTAAAATGTACACTTTTCCTTCCTGATTTTATGTGCTCGTATGATTAATCAGTGCTAAAATGTACTCATTATGTTCATATTTTAATTTAGGTTGTAATTCTATAAATATGACATAATTTGGAAGAAATATATAAAAAGGACCAAAGTGAAAGGAAATGAAAGTTCAAAGACTAATGTGCAAATACACAAAAGTTGTGTCGAACCAAACGATACAAATTTGAGAGTAGTAGGAGTCAATTGTTTGAAAGAAGACGTCAAAGGGATGAAATATCGTCAAAGTATGGTCACACATCAATTTCTAATCAAAAGGTTATACACCGATTNAGGACAAAGACTGAAGAGTTGGGTCAAACGTCACGATGAATATTTGAGCATGTTAGGAGTTAGTTGGATGAAATAGGTATCAAAGGGATGAAATATCGTCAAAGTATGATCACACATCAATTTCTAATCAAAAGGTTATACACCGATTTTTAACCTCATGTTAAGACCCATTTTTGACATGGAAAACGATCAAATTGGAAGTAGAAATATGAAACATAGTTGTATTTCTTTGAGTTAGCTTTCCAACGCATCTTGAATCGTCTCAATCAGACATTGGAAGTAGAAGATATGATCAAAATACTGAAAGTCGCTCAGTCGCCTGACCATAGACTTCCAATAACAGAAGCCAATTTTTATGTCTGGCTGGCCGTCCCATTTTCTACTGGGCACCCACTCAGGCCAAATTGGGGAACATTTTCTAGTTTCTTAGTTTGAATACAACACTTATGGAAACAAATCTCTCAACACTTTATAAACCCTAGAAGACGTCCAGAACGGAGAAGAAAGCCTACTAGCTATTTTTATCTCTTTTGTTCTTAGATTTTTCATGTGTAATTATTTCTTGGTGCTTGATCGAAGGATACCGAAGCTTTGGAAACATTATAAATGTGAGGTCCATTTGTTTAATCTATCTTTTTAGTATTGAATGTTCTTCTGTGCGTAATTATAAGATTGCCATGCTTGATTGCTAAAAAGGCCTATTAGTTTCTCATGTATTAAAATATATAGCTAAGTTAAATTTCAAATCCAAAATTATTTGATTCCTTTAACTTGTTAAGCACCAGGATTTGATGATTTTATACGATAGAGATTATTGAATCTTAAGAAGAATGTTTAAATAGATTGAATGCAACCGCTGGTGTTTGTGTTATCTAGTTCATTGATTTCTCTATTATGTAAAGTCGTTATTAAATTGAATTTTGAGCGCTGGTCTACACTTATTTAATAATTAGGGTTAATTAGAACGTTGATTTCTAACTAACTAAAATTAAGGAGAAATAGGAATTAATTCTAACAGTGAATATTGAAAATGTGGATTGATTATTCTTTGTGGATCGATGATTGGTTATAAATCTCCAATGGTGGAAGTTGACTTAGATCAAGGTTCATTTTATTGATTTAATACAACTCGTTAATTTACATTACTATTGGTTATAAGATTGATTTCATTTCAAATAAAACCTCCTAATCATTGTATGGAACATAAAAAATTGAATTGCAAACTCTTCGTGGGATCGACCCTTACTTCCACTACTACATTAGTTTAAAAGTTAAGATATTACTTTTGGGGTACTTGCGATAGCACACACCACAACATCAATAATGTTAGGAGGCAGAACCTGTCCATTCAAGATTCAATATTCCACTCCAGACAAATGAAACAACAATGAGTAACATATCAAAGTAAAGTGCTACAACATAATTGAATAGACAAGGAAAGATCATAATATGGGATGAAGCACAAATGACCAACAAAAACATAATAGAAACCATTGATAAAACTTTAAAAGATATCTTGGACTATTCAGAACCATTTGGTTGAACAATTTTTATATTTGAAGGAGATTGTCATCAAATGCTACATGTTATCTCAAGAGCAACATGACAACAAACAATTAACCAAAGTTTGGTTAGGTCGTATCTTTGGAAAAAATGAAAAAGCTGCAACTAAATCGAAACATGCGTGCTCAAAATAACAATCGATTTACAAAATGTTGATCCAAATTGGTAATGAAATAGAACCTTATATAGAGGATGACTTCATCAACTTACCAAACAAGATAATTATAGCATGTGACGATGATGAAACTTCGGAGTCACACTTAATCAATGCAGTGTTCTAAAGTTTAACAGAAAATGCAGCTTCTTCTGATTATATAACATAATGTGGAATTCCTCTAACAAAAAATGAGTATGTTGATTACAACAATGACAAACTAATTGGATTAATTCTTGGAGAAAGTGAAGAATTTGTGAGCTTTGACGAAATAATAGATAATACAAACCAATTTTATCAGTAGTTGTTCATAAATACATTGTTGTCAAATGGTATCCCATCACATAAGTTTATCTTGAAAAGAAATTGTCCAGTGATGCTTTTGAGGAATTTGGACCCATCCAATGGTCTTTGCAATTGAACAAAAATGATTTGTCGTGATTTCAATAAACATAGTATCTATGCAGAAATAACTGTTGGACAACATTCTGGAAAACAAGTTTTCCTTCTAGGCGTTCTATTAACTCTAACAAATGATGAAGGATATCTATTCAAATTCAAGAGGAAACAATTTCCAATACGTCTATGCTTTACAATGACTATTAATAAGGT
Organism: Fraxinus floribunda; assembly: GCA_903798395.1. Lineage (NCBI taxonomy): Eukaryota > Viridiplantae > Streptophyta > Magnoliopsida > Lamiales > Oleaceae > Fraxinus > Fraxinus floribunda. Next base: position 14,502 of record CAIGRS010157342.1, on the reverse strand, counting down.
TTAAGGATAAACATTGTCTACTGTTGGAAAATATCTTCCTAAACATATATTATCTCATGAGAAATTATATATCGCACTTTCTCGTGGAGTTTCAATGAAAATAATAAAAGTTTTAGTAAAAGCAAAAAATAAAAAAGATGTGAGACGTTGACAAAAAAGTATTGTATACAAAGAAATATTATTGTAAACATAGCATTGCATTTAAGTTTAGGGAAAATTGTAGCAACGGTACCAAACATTTCACATTTTTGCAGACTTTGTCCAAATCTTTCATTTGTACCACCCACGATACCAAACATTTAAACAATTTGCATCTAGAGTCCAAATGGATGGAAACTGTTAGTTTGACTGTTAGTTGATCAATTGTTGACCAATTTTTAAAGGATAAATATGTAACTTTACATTTATCATATGAAAAAAAAAGGAAAAAAAACCATAGGCTACTATTCATCTTCTTCCCCACCCCCACCCCCACCCCCACTCCCACTCCCACCAGCACCCCAATCATCTTCTTCTATACCGAACCCACACACTTCCACTCCCAGCACCCATGGCCTCTATTTCCGTATAGTAAACCTCCATTGCCACCTCTATAGCCTCGTCACCCCATCCATAGCCAAAAAAAAAAACGAAATCAAAAAGTTATCTTCTTCAGCCCACACCCCAACCCCAACCCCAAAATCAAACCCAAAAAAACAATCGTATTCACCAAACCATCGGCAACACCACTCTACTGCTACTACTTTCTTCATCCCAAAAAGTTATCTTCCATCGTCACATCCTTCTCTCGTGACACAGTCGGCACCACAGCCAATCGTCACAATTAGGCCAGCGAAAATGGGACTGCAAATGGGATCTGCGAAAAGTGATTTTGCGTAAATATATATTCCATTTGGGAATGGCCAGAGAATCTGCCCAGGGATTAGTTTTACAACGGGGTTAATTGAATGTGTCAGCAAATGTTTTGTACAAATTTGATTGGGAACATCCTGATGGGGCAAAAGGGAAAACATGGACATCATCGAACAATGAGGCCTCATAATTGGTAGAAAAAATTTACTCATTGTTGTTGCAATTCCTCGTGATTTCTAAATTAATTTGTCTTCAAGTTCAAGTATTCCCTGGGCAAGATTCTTTGGCCACTCTCAAACTAAAGCCCAGCAAATTAGATTTGATTTTGTTCACATCATTTTTTTCTGAAATTGTTTGCAAAAGCTAATTATATGTATGTGTTTGAATTTGGCAGCTTGAGGAATTTTGTGCAAATTTTGTTAAAATGTTTTGATTTGGGCATTTTAATGAATTTTTTTCCTTCCTTTGAACTTTGAAGTTGATTGCAATCCGTTGAGATTGCTAATCATGAATTTTATTGCAAAGATGGTGATGTTGGCAACGACGATGACGATGGGAAGTGTGGATGGGGGTGGTGGTCGGCATGGTGTGGGGTGAGTGAGAGGTGAGTGGAGAAGATGAATAGTGTTTTTCTTTTGTGGTTTTGATTTAATTCTTCTATTTTAATTCTTTTTAATGAAAAATGTAAAGATACCTTTTGACCTTTTAAAAAATTGTCAAAATTTGTTCAAATCATTGACTAACGGTTTTTTATCTATTTGGACTCCAGATGGGAGTTGTTTAAAGATTTGGTACCGTGGATGGTACAAATGAAATGTTTGGATAAAATCTGAAAAATGTGAAATGTTTGGTACCGCAAATGCAATTTTTCCTTAAGTTTATTTAATATTTTCACATTACATACATATTACTTTAAAAATTGATATTAATACTTCAAAAAACAATACGCATATCATTCATTCAATGGACGTGTTCAATAGAGATTAAAATCTAATTAAAATTGAAAAATTAGTCGTTAATGTTGATTTTTATTAGACGAGTGAGACCCAATAATGACTATATTTTCAATTTTAATCGGATTAAAATTTATACCAAATATGCTCAATATATAAAATGTGCAACACACGTGCTTGTTAATAGTATTATATTAGCATTTTTTTATAATAAAATAAAAAAGTGAGGATCATAATCGTTCTAAATTCCGAACTGGCAATTTCTAATCAAAGTTGTCCAATAAGTCACGTAATCGCAATTTATCATTTGTAACAAATTTTCCCAAAGTAAAAAGGAATAGTGCTGTGCTCAAAATAAACGTTAGCCCGTGTTCGTTTCTTTTAAAATTCTCATTCTCATTCTTCTACTCATTTTCAACAATACATTCTTAAATAAAATAAAATTTGTCATCACATCAATAATTTTTCCTTTTTTTTTTTCAGCCATACAATTTCCATCAATCTATTATTTCAAAATACATTCTTCCAAAATAATATAACACCCTTAATTTAGAGTGTGTTTGGTACACATTAAAATGAGAGAATGTATTTTTTTGAAGTGATGTAATGAAAAATTTCCCAAAGTAAAAAGGAATAGTGCTATGCTCAAAATAAACGTTAGCCCGTGTTCGTTTCTTTTAAAATTCTCATTCTCATTCTTCTATTCATTTTCAACAATACATTCTTAAATAAAATAAAATTTGTCATCACGTCAATAATTTTTCCTTTTTTTTTTCAACCATACAGTTTCCATCAATCTATTATTTCAAAATACATTCTTCCAAAATAATATAACACCCTTAATTTAGAGTGTGTTTGGTACACATTAAAATGAGAGAATGTATTTTTTTGAAGTGATGTAATGAAAAATATGTGGTTGAAAAAGAAGGAAAAGTTATTGATGTGATAGAAAATATTATTTTATTGAAAAATGTGTGGTTGAAAATGAATAGAAGAATAAAAATGAGAAAAATAATGTGGGACAAACCGGGGCTTAATCAACCAATCAGAGGCCTGTCTTATTACAGAAGCTTTCCTATGAAACACTTCTCGCTCTACAATCTCTCACTAAAACCCCATTTTCCCCTCCATATAACCCTCACACCTCATAATTTGAGTCCCCTTTCGCTTTGGTTATATTTCCTTCTAAGAGTTTTCTCTATCTGACGTTGCGCTTTTTCTCTCTCGTCTTTGATTCTCATCCTTTTAAGGTGTGTTTCTGATTCTCGATACAAGTCCTTTTTTGTTATTGTACTTAGTTGTTTTGATCAGTTTTAGGAAAAAAAAATTATGGGGTTTCTAGGGTTTCTTGAATCTTAGATTCGCTTTGACGTTTTGGGGGCTGTTCTATTTTTTCGTCAATTTTTCTGTAGTTTTGTGGTTGAAGTACTGAATAAAATCTGAAATACATGAGGTAGCGGGTTGATGTGGTTTTTATATATTTTAATTCATATATTTAATATGGATTGGTTTAATGGAATATGGGTTCTTCTTAAAAACTTTCCGTTTGTATTCTTTTAGCAGTGATTGCTTTTATTGAACTATGTTCATAGTATTTGCTTTATGGATGTTATGTTATACGAGGCTTATGGTGTTGTTAAAATGCCAGGGCTGGTCAACAGATGTCTTTTGATTCTAGCGAGAAGCACCAGTGGTTTCTTTGGATTGCTTTCTGTTTCATCAACCGGCGGAGGCTTTGGTGCTCTCGGAAGGTCTTGTTTAGACATTGGACTTGACAGTAGTTAATATTAGTTTTGTGGGGAGGGGTGATTGTTGGGGGTTGTGGTGTATATAATTGTGTCTTGGTGTTTCTTTTTCGGTGCAATCTGCTTTTTTTTTTCTTTTTTTTTTTTTCTTTAGAAGGGTTTTTTTTAGGTTGAGTGAGGTGTATTGGAGTACTATCGGTGGAGGTGTTCTTTGGTTGGTGTACTGTGGGGCGTTCTATTGCCATTCCTTGATGGCAAGGACGGCCCTTCCTCCAGGCTTTCGATTCCATCCAACTGATGTCGAGCTGGTTATGTATTATCTCAAGAGGAAGGTTATGGGAAAGAGGCTTCACTTTGAACCTATTGCTGAGGTCAACATTTATAAATTCTCTCCATGGGATCTTCCAGGTACTTTTTCTCTTTATAACAGTTGTTGGTTCTATAACATGCCTGGTACTTGCTGTCCTTATATGGTGATCTTTAATAGTCAATGTTAAGATGTATTATTTTGCTTGCAATCTGAAACCCATTAAATATTGCAATTTTTCTGACTGTTTTAAAACAATTTTGTGTATTTTCATTTGAATATTTTTTTTGGTGGAATCCTATGATATTGTGTCTTTATATGTTTTCGTTTGAGTTATCAATGCAATTTCAAGTTCATTTATTTCTCTGTATTGCTGCAGATAAATCATGCTTGAAAAGTAAGGATCTAGAGTGGTTCTTCTTCTGCCCTAGAGAGAGGAAGTATGCTTGTGGGGTTCGAATGAAGCGCGGTACTGAGAATGGTTTCTGGAAAACCACTGGAAAGGATAGACCTGTCCATTATAATGAGAATGTTGTGGGAATGGTGAGAACCTTGGTTTTCCATCTAGGTCATGCACCCCAAGGACTGAGAACCAATTGGGTTATTCATGAGTATAGGATCCTAGATGAGCAGTTGGCTGCCGCTGGACTTCAGGTTTATTTTTAATATCAAATTTCAGAATGATTGCAAATCTAATGATTTTCCCAGTAAATGAGTTTCATTCAAAGTATTTTTTTTGTCATTAGCTTTTTATCTCTGACGAGTAAATTGAGATGCAGGCTATTGGCATTTTGGTAAAAGATGAACTCAGATCAATCTTTTATTTGCATTTCGGCTTTATCCTTATCAATGTTCAAGTTCAAATTTGACACACTGCATTACGTCCTTTTTGGTTTTTTCATCTTGACTTTTGTTAAAATACAGTTTTCTAATTATCTCGATTACACTCCATTTGGAGACATTTATTTTTGAAACTGTGGCATCATTTCAACTTAAGACATTTGAAACAAAGATTGACTGTATTTGGCATCTGACATTTGAGTTTGGATGCATTAAAATGATTTATGTATCATTAATCTAATTTCAAGTTAAAGCAATAATACCATTTATTTATTGTTCATTATGAATTGCGTTAAATAACACCGTTGGTTAGTCACTGTCAACTCTGGAGATTTTGGTACCAGACTAATTTTTTTTGCTTTCTGAAATTACCACTCCTAGTTGATTGCTCTATAACTTGTCATTGTTTGATTTAATAATATTATTGCTTTATTCATATACAATTATGTAAATGAGTTGAGGATGTTTCTGGCTCGCAAATTTATCTAATGGGCTTTGATGAGCTTCTCTCACAAGTTGCAATTTGCTTTGTCGCACTTTTCGAAAAGATTACAAATTCTGACCATCATAATTGTATCTGAAGACCATTTCCTGTCAGCTCATCGTATTTAGAAATTCACACTTTTGACACTGATAATTTGTTCGTGGATATGAAATGTTACAATGCCTCTTGGTACTCCTTTCTCATTTATGTCTCATAACCTTATATCATTATAGGAGCTCGTTTGGTACTGATTAAAATACAATTAAAATTGAAAATATAGCCGTTATTGGTCTCACTCGTCTAATAAAAGTCAACAATAACGGCTAGTTTTTCAATTTTAAGCCGATTTGTTTAATGGGCATCTATCCTTAAATATTTGAAATGTTGAAATGCCCCTATAGACAATGGATAGTGTCTAAACTTCGGGTTGAACTTTCTTTTTTCTGCTGGAAAGAGTAGGGTAAGCAGGTGTAGGTTATCCATAGATTGAATTCCTTTTATTCTCATTGAGTAGAATTTGTAGCTAGTTAAGGGTGAAGGTTTTGAGTTATCCTTGCTCTTTAGCTAGACCCTCTGTTTTTGCATTAATGTCAAGTTGAGGTTTGAAGAGTACTGATGAATGTATCAAGAACTTGGCTTGTCCCTTAGCATCATTAGATTTTCAATTTTGCTTTTGCTTCATACTTCTTCTTGTCTGTTCTTTTCTATCAGAAAGACAGGTCAGAAAATTTATCTTATTTCTCATTGAAGAAGTGGTTAACATTTCCCATATTTCACAGGACATCTACGTGCTTTGTAAAGTCTTCCAGAAAAATGGTCCAGGCCCAAAAAATGGTGCACAGTATGGGGCACCCTTTAATGAGGCAGATTGGGATGATGATCATGATGATGATATACAAAACCATGTCACTTCTTTGCCATCTGATGGTCCGTCCCTCGCAGCATCAACATTGCCTGAAAATCAAAACTGCTCCATTATAACAAGCATGATCAATCCTGGAAGTGAGTCTGGACAATCTAATGAAATTGGCCCATCACATTTCTCCGGTCCTTCAGTTAGTGAGGTGCTAGTGGATTTGTCGGATGATGAAATTGCTCACTTGTTAGCCCCGTTTACAGATGACAGCTTGTTACTCAATGATAATGGAAATCATGGGGTATGTGTTCTTTTGAAGTTTTGAGTAGTCATATTTCTTTTGCTAGTTAAATAAAATTTTCATCAAGCCGCCTCATCTCTTGAGACTGCTTATATGAAACCTGTACAAGATAGTGACTAAGAATGCTTAACTTGAAAGAAATCAGAAATTCAACACGAGTCTGTCGGGTCTTTAAGATCCCAGCCGTAATAAGATTTACAAGTACAAGACCTCCTGTGTAGGGTGGTGTCATTGTACCCTCAAAGTAGGCTTCTTTTCCATCATACTAGCCCCATCTATCCTGCTAAGATATACCTTGTATATTTTTTTTTGATTTAGAACTTAAGCCTCTGTTTGGTTCATGGTTTAGATTAAAATCTGATTTTAATCTCAAGTCAAAATCAACAATTTATTTTAACCATACATTTCATGGGGCCCACAAATTTTCAACCACTCATTTCATTCATTTTTATCAAAATCTATTAAAAATCTGATTTTAATCTATACCAAACAGGGCTTAATATTACTGCTTTTGGATCATATATTAAACATGTAAATTCATTATGCATTCCCGCTTTCCATTAACTTACTTCTTTATTCTTACTGTTTCCTTTTAGGGCAGTTCCTTGTTTTCTAGAAAGTCCTCAGATTAGATTATTAGATATCTATCCTGCTAAGATATACCTTTTGTTTTTGTTTTTGTTTTTGTTATTTCTTTTTAAATATGTCCTGTGTTGTTCCTCAATTGTCCTTGAATCTGTTGTGCTTACATGCACATTTCAAATGTTTCCCACCTTTTCATGTGGTTAGGATGTGTCTTGATTGATTCTGAGATGGATGTAAAAATTGGACCCAGACCATGTATACATGGATCAATTTTAAAGTCAGACTTGTCCTCGAGATTATGTTAAACACTAATACTTCCTTGTAATCTCAACATTTGCAAAGATTATTTGTAAAATCAGTCTTTTCATTGAGTATTTGTTGTGTGTTTTTATAAGCTTTTGATAAAAATTTTAGCAGATTTTGTTAAGAGTTCAAGAAATCTGTGGTTTAAATTAATTATTGACTTTGACCTCAAGCTTTTAAGCTATCCCAGCCTTGCACTTTATGTTTTAGAGGTGGTCTCTCTTCATTTTCTGAAACAAATACTTCTGTGATATCAGTATGTTTTATACAATTATTTATTCTGCTTCTTACAGCTTGTTAATTATGGTCTAGAGTAGCAACTTCTGATTAGAAAAATATTAGTGACGCCTTTCAGTTTTTAACTCGTAGAATCACCATTCATTTGAATATTGTTTCTGATGCTTTAATTTAACCGTTACTGAAATAAATTGAATTTAACACAGAAGCAAGATGATCTTAATCAGAAGGGGAAGAATAAATCTTTACCTTGTCTGGATGGAAATGAAATATACAATGGTCTCTGGGACTTGGATAATTGGGACTTGATGAATGAAGGCAGACTTGATTTTTCTGGCTTGCAGAAAAATGGATATCCTCTGAACTACATGCTGCCACAAGATGACAGCACTTATTTGGAACTTAATGATCTTGAAGTTCCACTGAATCACCCTGCTGAAGTTAATGAAATGGAACAGATGCAATTTGACAACTTCTCCGGACCGTTTGCCCAGGGTGATACAGAACAGTTAATTTTTGGAGGAAATTTTTCTGGTATGGATGAATATGCTTCTTGCCTAGGCCATCTTCCTGTGCCGCCTGAAGGATTCAACCGACAAGGGAGTTGTTCAGATGTGCTTCAGATGGTGAGTCGTCCTCGAGACTAATTTGATTTATTTATGAGCATGTTAGCCTATGGTTAAAAAAGTTTACTTATAAGCAAGTAGTTTTAAAATAAATAATTTTGTTATTTGTGAAAGTTGGAAGTAAGCAAGTTGCACTAATAGTTACTTTCAAAGAAATGTTTTAACTTTTTAAAAATTATTTAAATGTAACTTCACATTTTTTTAACCTTAGCGTAACGTGCTTTTAACAGAAAACTTTCATTTTTATTGACCTTTATATTTGTCAAAGATGTTTACATTATTCTTGTTTGGATTTTTTCTCCTAGCATTTAAAATCATACTATGAATAATGCAGGATAGCAGCCAGTGTGACGGGGGTTACAATGCTACTGCACAGACTTTGAATTTTACTGGCGGAGACTCTGAGGAGTGGGCAAATTTCGTTTGAAACATGGAAATGGGTAGTTTCGATAATAACTGATGACAATTCTGGCCATGGGAACAAGCGTTCCCTTTCAATTTCTTGTTCTTCTGTAATATCAACAGACCAACTTCTTTGGAAACTCAGAAGGTCCAAGAGGAATAAAATATATTCTGCAAATCCTGTCTTAAACAGCATGCCATTTAGAATTGGGAATTCTTGTAGCAAGGCATGAGGTGGTCTCCTGATGTTCTGTATTTTAGAGTCTGGTTTAGTTTCATATTTATGGTGTCATTTAGCATTGGTGTCGCAGAAATTTAAAAAGAAACTCATGAAAATTAGACTTCATACAATGTAGTCGTATTCATGATTGATGGATGCTTCAGCCTCTGCAGGTACTTGCTGCAGTATATTTGATATTCTCTAACGTGCTTTTTCGAATCATAAATCTCATTCATGTTTGTTTGTTATATCTATCTCAGGACCACAATTATCGAAATTGCTGCTATTAGTAGTTTCTTCTTATGGTGGCTCCTCCATATATTTCAAGGCTGAGGTGAATCATCGGGTTTGAGCGTTTTCACTAATGGAAGCTTGTCAGTTAGGTTGGAGGAGTCGACTTCTGTGGCTGATTTTCATGAAAAATTGGCCTATTGCTGCCGTGGCTTTGCATTTATCATTCTTTTTGTGAGTTTCCTTGAATAATTGCCATTCTCATGGGATCTCGTGTCTATTGTTGGAGTTATTTGTATTATTATTTGAACAACGTTGTCAAAACTGAACTAGTCAAAACTGAACTAGACGGGTGAAACTGAGAATATGTTTCATACATGAAAACCCAGAAAGTTGAAAACAAGTTGACTTGCCATTTTACACGGAACTGATCAGTTCATCTTTTATTAATGGTTCCAGGACATCTTATCCTTTCTATGCCCAGTGGGATTTTTAAGACGGTGGTGAAAAAGCTTGGTCTCTGTTGGGCTTGGTTTCGTAAGTAGAAATTTTTTTTGGGGGGGTGGGTGGGGGTGTAGAAATGTGCCATTGCATCCCAATTCAACCGTCCCCTTCAAATGGATTGGCTTCTATTTTTTTAGAACTTCCTACTTTCTTTCATCAAATAATATTACACTTAAATCAAATTGGGTTAATTTCACAAATAGTCACCGAACTTATTTAAAAGTTACAAAACGATCATTAAAGTTTAAAACTTGTAGAAATGTCATTGAAATTTCATGCACTTTCACAAATGGTCATTAAAGTTTTAATTTGTGTCACAAACGGGTACTAAAGGATCGTTAAGATTTTAATTCAAACTTAAAGGATCAAAACACATAGATATAGAAGCTTGATCACCTTAAGTGTAAATTTATTGCAATTAAATGCTACCTTTGGAATAAATTAAAAGAAAATTGTACGAGTGTAAATTAACTTGCGCGGAAATTTACACTTGAGATTTATGTCCACGTGTTTTAATTCTTTAAGTTTAAATTAAAATCATAACGGTCCTTTAGTGACCGTTTGTAAAACAAATTAAAACTTCAGTGACCGTTTGTGAAAACGCATGAAATTTCAGTAACCGTTTTTTAATTTTTAGGTAAGTTCAGTGACCGTTTGTGAAATTAATCCAAATCAAATTTATTAAATTTATTTTGCAGTCACACATTTTTCATAAAATTATTATTCTGAAACACATTTTATTACAAAAATGAGGCTCAAATAGTGGCAAAGCAATTAAAACAAGTACTTTTTAGTGTATCATGATTAATTGATATGAAATGCAGGTAAATATATTTGCTCAAGATACCTTTCGCAAGAACTGGAACTTACCCAGCAAACAATTTCTTTATTATAGACTCGTTATTTTACGTGCGAAATGACTAATGCAAGTAAATTTAATTCGGGGGGCAGAAGATTTGACTTTTTATTTTTTTCAAAATTTAAATTCTTGTTCCTCTTTTTATTTTATTTATTTATTTTTTTGTTATACACAACTTTTCTCCAAATTCGTCTCCAATGCATGGGTTTTGCTAATTCAACCGTCACTGCTGAAGTCATTAGCGCTTATCACAAATTTTCAATTCGCAAAATCTTATCTGGTAGTAATGTATTAAAATACTTTCACTATTGTTATGTTGATTAAAAAAATTTAATTCCATTCCTAAAAATGTTTTAAAAAATTAATACAGCCCACTTAAACATGATACATTTGATGGGGACCTAGTTGTCATTGCCACAAGATCAGACCAAACCAAACCATGAGACGAGTAGTCCATTGACGCAATTTTGTAGTTTTTACTCTTCCATTGCCGGATATATTGCACCAGTAGCATCTAATTGATACTTCACATTATTTTTATATTTGGTACATAATATTGTTTAAGATTAAACGGTATAATAAATATTTTTTTTTAATACAATCTAATGCCATTCAATCATCTTTACAAAACGTAGATCACCATCCTAATTCTGACATTTATTGCACCGTTAGTTGACCTGGGTGAAAGAAGCCAGTAGACTTGGACATTAGGTGGGTCGGTCCGAGTATTTCAATACTCAAAATCATCAATTATACTTATGGTATTTCGTAAATTGAACTATTCGAATCCTTGTAATTATTGGAATCAAACCCAAACTCGGAACATCTTTCCGGATCGAGTTCGATTCTACCCGTAACTTTTTTTTATATACATTTAATAAACATTTCCATATTAAGTCATTTCAATACATATACTTAACACGCTACACAAAATATTTGTGCAAAGGAGAAACTTCGTCTAAAAAATGTTCAAGAAACAAAATAATGGGGACTAAAAATCATGAAAAATGAGAAAATTAAAACATCAAAAATTAAAATTATAGTTTGAGAGGAAATTATTTTTTCTTAATAAATAGTATTCAATCCATAAGTGGGACATACTAGAGCCCATAACTTATTTATGAACAATGTTTAAATTTTTCAACTCTTAAAACAAATTGACATAAGAAATATTAACTATATAATATCAAAAAATTGCAGTTCATATAGTGAACTCACTGTGTTTGAATAAAAAAGAAAAAAATATTTTTCAAAATAGAACAGGAAATCAAGATAATAAAAAGAGGTACACCACAATCCGAATTATAAATATATCAAGTTCAATTGTCACGTGTATTAAAAAATTTAAAAAATAAATTTGGTTTGTAAACAATGCAAGGAAGAGAAAAAGCTCGAAGTGTAAATAATGAACACTTTGATTCATCAACTTACACCACAACCTAGTTTGAATTTTTTGATTTATAGAAAGTTCAAGTTGCAAAGATACTAACATGTACTAACCTCTGAAATGCGAGTTTTAGATAAATTACTACTCAAATTATGAATTTTTTTTTTATCATTTTTATTTAGCCTATAAATTGTAAGTAAACAAATTTATATAAAAATTGATTCAATTCGGATACCCATAATTCTCGTTTAGGAATCAAGAACCGACCTAAACCTAGTCTCGGTTTTGGTTCCTAATCTTTTTTTTGGAATCAGGCCAAACCTTTGGTTCTGGCTCAATTTCGGTTTCAATTAAAATGTTCAGGCCTAAAAGCCAGGTCTGAAAAAAAAAAAA
>CAIGRS010157332.1:0-10057 GCA_903798395.1 Fraxinus floribunda | reverse complement strand
TGACACTCGAAGCTTAAGTACAGGGTGCCACATAATTAGTCTCTACAATTATGTGCACAATGATTGTACGAATAATATAGCTTGTTTTACCTTCGAAAGATTGAAAATGAGTTAAACATAGTATCAATTATCGTAGAGTTCAAAAGTTGATAGACATATATAGCTATGCTCTACGTGATCTTAAAGAATTCATAAATTCTTAATTCACACTTGTATGTTCGTATCCGTCATAGAAATATAGTTGGGTCATGTTTAAAAATATGATTAATTCTACTTGAGCGATATTGTTAAACAAATTAGGAATATTTATCTTCATAATTGAATCGTATTGTCGAATTCATAAGGTTCGGGGACTAAAGGGGAATTCATAATTAGGAATGCATTTTTCATCAAACTAGCATTTATTATAACTTTGAACTGATTTTAGTTAAGTTAGGTCTTACATTCGTAGATTATTTGATAACAATTTAATTATAGAAAAATCACCAATTTTCATAGTTTCAATTAATGCTAAGTCATGAACTAGCACAATTTATATGGGTACAATACTTGAACTCAAAATTCATTTTACTACTGTTTAACTAAACATACACTTGCGATATTTTAAATGAAAGAATATTTTCGCAACAATATGTAACATGTAGTAATTTATAAAAGATCATTGTATATAGTTAAAGAAAAAATTTCTTTTCATGTTTTCGAGATTAAATTTTCAATAGTTGATATCAAAGTGTAGATCTATAATTAACTATGAGTTCCATCTAGAGATCAAACGTTTATTTGAGCGAATCTCTTGATTATATGGACGAATTATTTTTTATGAATAAATGGATGAATAATTACGAATGAAGTGGTCAATATATTTTGTTAGATTCGATTGTTTAACCTTATAAGTGTGAGCATATGATTTGTAAAAGTTTCAATTTTGTTCAATTGAATAAAAGCTCATTTTCGGGAATAGGAAATTGTAAATTTGTAATTTAGCCCAGACCAAGCAAGCGGGGAAGAAAATGAAGAAGAGGCCGGGGAGAAGACTCTCGAGGTTACCAGGAGGGGCCCTAGTGAAGTCTCCAGGATCGAAGAGGAAACCTCGACCCAAAGAGCAATAATGCCAATCACTCAACAACCTCGACCTGAGGGCCCGAGGCCACCAATGGTCATCGAGCTTGACGAGGACGTTACTGTACCATCGTACTCAGCGGACAGGGTCGAGAAATGTACGCCAGTGCCTGAGCTCTTCGATGAGTATAGGAGGGAAGGCCACAGTGTCAATGATGGACTGAGGTGTGGTGGAGTTGTTGACACTCAAGGTATCTCGAGCAATTTTCTTTAAGTTTTCCATTTTTGGTAATGTCATCTCCCCGACCATTCACTTTGGATTTTTATTTGCAGGCCTTGTCCGTTGCTCCAGCCCTGGTCTTGAGGGGAGACGAGGATGCCGAAAAGGTGGCCTCGCTCGAGGAAGAGCTAGATCGTTGAGTTCAATAAATAGTTGAACTCGAGGCTGAAGCTAGTCGAGGAAGGCAGATATGCAGTAAGCTCGAGATGAGGCTGAGGAGGCCAAGACTGAGCTCGAATGTAAAATAAAGGAGTTCGAGGTGAAGCTCGATGAGGCTCGAGCCAAGGCAGTCGAGAACTTCAAGAAGTCAAAGGAGTTCGGGGTAATGAAGGGTGAGTACGCGCAGGGGTCTTACAATTACGCCTTCAAATAGGCCTGAGCTTTTCTCCGTTCCAAGCTGCCGACGTCAACCCTAATGACCTGACCCCTCCCCTAAGGTCATCGAAGGGCTCGAGCTTTGCTCCTCTGAAGGCACGCTGGTTGGGGACAAGGATGGAGTTGATGATGGAGATGAAGTCTCTGGGCCCTCGAGTAACGACCTTGATTAGGATCCTCCCCATTCCCCGTTTATCACCTCCTTTTTGAGTTTTTTCCATAGACATTGCTCGATCAGGGCTCAAACAATGTCAATTTACTTTTTGATTTATATCGATCTCGAGCATGTTCGCTCTCGAGCAATCTCATTAACTCTTTAATCGCAAAGTTGTAAACTAGAGCCCTCAAGTTCGAGCAAGCTTATTCTAAATAATAATTTAATAAAAAAGTTAGAAACTTGAGGACTTATTTGAGCTCGAGAATTTCATTTCATCGACAAGTTAGGAACTTGAGGAATATTATGCTCTCGAGTCCGAGGATTTTAAAACATGAATAATCAAGGTTAGGAACTCGAGGAGCATTAAGTTGTAAGGCTCGAGCAACGTTATTTTAGCTAATAGTTTTAAGAGCAAGTTAGGAACTCGAGGACCTTTAGGCTCTTAAGCTCGAGCAACCTTATTTCAAATAATAATTTAATTATAAAGTTAGAAACTTGAGGACCGTTATGCACCCGAACTCAAGGAGTCTAAAGCCCCAATCGAAGTTGAAAGTACGATGTGGGTTCCAAAGCATTGTAGTATCCCAAGGAACTACAAGACATGATATTTTTGATATAGTCAAACTACAAGCTCGAGTTTTCGTAGTATGGTGCTCAAGGAATCAAAACCTAACTATTTTGATGCTTTTGTTCGTGGCGAGGTTTGTACGGACTTGCTTGGTGGAAAGACTTTGATGTGCTTGCTCGTGATAAGGCTTTGAGGTGGTTGCCTGAGGCAAGTCTTTGATGTGCTTGCTCGGGGCAAAGCTTGGAGTGCTTGCTACTGCTAGGCTTTAGGTACTCACACAGTGACAAGGATAAGTTCTAGCTCGAGGCAAGGCTTTAAGGTACTTGCACAGTGGCAAAGCTTTAATGTACTTGCACAGTAGCAAGACTTTGATGTGGTTGCTCATGGCAAGGCTTTGAGGTGCTTGCGCGGGGTGATGTGCTTGCTCGGGGCAAAGCTTGGAGTGCTTGCTACTGCTAGGCTTTAGGTACTCACACAGTGACAAGGATAAGTTCTAGCTCGAGGCAAGGCTTTAAGGTACTTGCATAGTGGCAAAGCTTTAATGTACTTGCACAGTAGCAAGACTTTGATGTGGTTGCTCATGGCAAGGCTTTGAGGTGCTTGCGCGGGGGATAAGACTTTGAGGTGCTTGAGCAGGCAAGTCTTTGATGTGCTCGCTTGGGTCAAGGCTTGGAGTTCTTGCTCGTGGCAAAGTTTTAGGTGCTTGCACAGTGGCAAAGCTTTAATGTGCTTGCACAGTTGCAAGGCTTTGAGGTGCTTACACAGGGCAAGTCTTTGATGTGCTTGCTTAGGGCAAGGCTTGAAGTGCTTGCTCATGGTAAGACTTTAGGTACTTGCATTGTGGCAAGGCTTTAAGGTGCTTGCACAATGGTAAGGCTTTAATGTGCTTGCACGAGGCACGACTTTAAGCTCGTTTGAGATTAAGAACATTTTATTGCGACGTAATCCCGACTCTATTTATTCAAGTAAAATTGTCTTTCCTAAACATCGAACATGGGCATGCAGGCTAGACAAACTGAAAATTAAAAAGACGTGGGGGCATGCAAGCCCAACAAACTAAAAATTCAAGACAAAAAGAAAAAAAAATGCTAAGTGAAGGTAAAATAAACTACTTGTAATAAATCTTCAGATTACCAGTATTCCAAGGCCTGACAAGTGAGAGGTCTTCCCGAGGTTCAATGATGACTCCCTCTTGAATGCGGATGAAGAGCTTTGCGGATGACAAGATTTGCAAGATGTTGGAACTTATTCCCTGAACACTTGTAATATAACATTGCCTGGCAAGTAACTGGTCTCCATGCACTACCCCCACGCCATTACTCACAGAATACTTCATGGCAAGATGGAAAGTAGAAACAATAGCTCTGGTCTTGTTGAGTAATAGGCTTTCCCAAAATGGTGTTATAGGCCATTGAAGCACGGACCGCCTGGAATGACGTGATTTCAATCACCTGATTTTGATTCGATCCCAATGTAAGTGGAAGATTGGCGACTCCCTCCGAAATGATCGTACCGCCTCCAAATCCTTGAAGTGGGGTTTTAATGGCTTTGAGTTGCTCGACTGAAATCATCATCTTAGAGTATGCCTCATGAAAGAGTATGTTGGCCGCGCTCCCAT
The DNA here is from genome assembly GCA_903798395.1 of Fraxinus floribunda. Lineage (NCBI taxonomy): Eukaryota > Viridiplantae > Streptophyta > Magnoliopsida > Lamiales > Oleaceae > Fraxinus > Fraxinus floribunda. The sequence goes on along the minus strand of CAIGRS010157332.1, from coordinate 6,000 downwards.
TGTCAACCAAAATCTTTTTCACCTCAAAATTGGCTATGATCGCTGTTATGACCAAGGAAGCATCGTGTGGATGTGACAGGACTTCCAAATCCCGTGACCTGAATGTGATTTTTTTCCATGTCACCAGGCATCGTCTCATGCTTGAGCTATACTACCTGGCATACTACTTACACCCACTTTCGAGTCTCTTCCTGATGCTATTCATCCAACAATAATGTTAATGGTTCTTGTAGGCTTGTCATTCTTTCTTCCTTCTGGACCTTTCCCTTCGTCTCGATCGTTTCTCAGACACTTTTCATGACTATCGTATGAGCTTAGAAATCCTTTTCTTTTTATCAAAGCTTCAATCTCTTGCTGGAGGGCTTTGCAGTTCTCTGTTGAATGTCCATGATCCCAATGATAATCACAATACTTACTTATGTCCCGAGGGTTAGGAGGGGACTGCATCCTCGAAGGCCATTTAAGCTCCTTCATATCCTTGATCTCCATCAGAATGTTTGACCGAAAGTGTTCAGATGAGTTAGTGATGTCGACTGCGTCTCCTACCTCTGCTTGCTCTTGTTAGCTTCTAGATAAGGATCAAAATCATGTTGCCTTTTATGTTTGGGTTTCTCCGACGTCGAGTGAGGAGTCATCTTCGGGTTAAGTGTTTTCTCCATATTAATTTATTTTTCTGCTCAGGTAAGTAGCTCGATCATGGACTTCGGTGTGTTTTTTTGACAAGACGTCCTGAAGGTCTCGCATCTTATGGCATACGTGAGGGCTGAGATGGCTGCTATTATGTGAAGGTCAGGTATTTGAAGTCTTTCCTTATTGAACCTTGTCATGAAATTACGTAGGGATTCATTCGATCCTTGCCTGAGCTGCATGAGGGATGCGGCTGTCTTTTTGATGCGCTTACTACTAGCAAAGAAAGCCGAAAACTTTTCGACCAAGTTAGAGAATGAAGCAATGGAGTTGGGTTCTAGGGTAGAGAACCAATCCATGGCAATGTTGGTCAAAGTTTGTGGAAAAACCTTACACATCAAGGGATCTGATGCCACTTGTAGATTCATAACGTCCGTATATACGTTGAGATGTTTTATTTAGTCAGTTGTTCCATCATACTCCTTCATGCGGAGGAGTTTAAACCTATCTCGGATCGAATATGAGAGCACTCCCGGTGTGAAAGGGGTGTTAGAGGTAAATCTTGTCATTCATTGGGTGTCCTTTTGCAATCTAGCAATAATACCATCCTGTATGATCTTGGCTAGTTCGCTTGAGTCCATGGTGACAAACCTCGAGGCCGAGGCCACTGGGGGTGCCAAAGCCCCGGATCCACTGGGGGTACGCCCAAGGCCGAGGCCACTGGGGGTACGTCCAAGTCCATGGTGACAAACCTCGAGCATCAGTCATGAACCCTCCTTGTTGTCCTACTATCGGTGAGGCGAATGTTCCTGTGCTGGCTGGGCATTCCTTTTACTATAATTGAGTCAGCATTGCAACTTGTTGACAAAGTTCTTCGAACATACCCGCATTAACCACATGTGGTTGGGGAGTGGGCAGTACAGATGACTCTCTTGATGAGCTTGCTAGAGGAAGACTTGAACGTGTGTTAACCATAGCTTTTTGTAGCGTTTCTCACAGACGATGTCAATAATGCTACCAAATATCGTACTCATTGATTCCGAGATTGACAACTGAAAATGAGCAAGAACGAGATCTTTCGATTCCTGAAATAAAGGCGTCGAGGTGTGTCCTCATCGTCCATCCGATTCTTAAGTCAAAGAGACAAATTTAAGAAAATATATGTGATATATATCTTTTTGTAACGTGATTGGAAGTTGTAGCTTAGATGGTTTTGTGCTTTCCAGGTGTTGGATAAGGATGAGTGTTAGAATTCACTCATAATGAGGTAACATATTAAAAGTAGGACTCTATCTCTCTTAGGTTAGGATAAGTATTGATACGTGGGAGAACTAAGGGGTCTTGAGTCTCAAGGAAGACCTAGTAGCTCGAGAAGAGACGAAACCGAGGAGTTATGCCCGAGGAGGTCACGAGAAGTTGAGGACAAATTGGAAAAATAGTCCTCGGGCAAAGTGCTCAAGCTTCCCCAATGTTGGGACGATCATATAGAATTAGGAAATAACATATCTTTGATCATCATGCATTTATGAATGATTAGCTACTCGCCATTTAAATTGAACTTTCATAATAGAATTGATATGCCCAATAATTAAAATTGCACATTAATAGGATTTATGTGAAAAAATGGTAATTATTTAAATGAAAATTCAATAGTCCAAATATTAAGAGGGGACCAATCTCAGATTTGGTCCACAATCTCTATTTCGATCAAATTTGTAATACTCCCTCCATCCTATTTATAGAAGTTGATTTTCCTTATTTTCTTGTTCTAAATTATAGTCCTATTTCTTTATTGAGAATTCATTTATTTTGTTCGTTTACTAACATACCTTTATTTAATTTCCCTATTTATAACCAATTTTCTCCACTTAATCTTGAAATTTTACAAGTTTTAATTTACTTACTCCTTGGGATCATCCAAATACATAAATACAGTTCTCGAAGGGAGTAGAGTTTAAATGGTTGAGGTTATCTATTTTCCACTATTACTTTTAAATACTACAATTTTTTGTTGACAATTAAATAAGTATAAACTAGGAAAAATCTTTGACAAAATTGCACTTTCAATAATATTATATAGAATTATGAAGCTATTTTCACTTCGTAGAACATATGTATGAAACCTTCAACACCGATTAGGGAACATATTATTCAAATGATTGCAAAGTTTAACTAAGCCGAGGTTTTAGGAGCGGTGATGACACTTAGCAGGACATGGTACTCAATTCTCTAACTGATCTATTCTCACAATGTAAGGTGATTACCATATACATGAATGGAACATGTCGAATGAGTCAATGATTCCATTACATAACGTGAAAACTAATCATAGAAGGCAAAAAGATAGTCAAGCCGTGGTTGCTAATGGTGGATTCTCATAAACTAGATCGAAAGACAAAGTAGGAAAGAAGAGGAAGAGATCAACCAAGAAGGCTGAAACCAAGATCATAGCAGATGGAAAATTGAAAGACAAGTGTTTCAAGTTTGGGCAAAAGGGACATTGTACGAAAGATTTCCTAAGAAAAAATCTGACGTCGATATCTGCTCAGTCCAATTTTGTTATCTAATTTCATTAAACCTCTTCTTTAAAAAGCAATTAGTTCATGGTTTTTTTACTTAATTTTGGATCCTATAAATACATATTTTCATCTACAATTAAATGAGGCTTTTGAGGATTCATTATACAAAAATCATTCAAGCCAAAGGAGGCTCTTGGTATCACATGACCTATTTGGCTTTCATTTTTCTAAAACGTATTTTTTCAAAACTCATTTATGACCACATATTTCTCCATAAAATAATTTTACATGTAAATTTAGAAATTTCTATTTTTTAACCACACAATCTCCAACAAAACATTACTACAAAATACGTTTTGGCCCAAAAATGGGGCTCAAATAGGAAAATTTCTTGCGAAGAGGAGAGCTAAGAAGAAGTGTTTGATCATCCAATCCATATTCTTTCAAGCTTTGAAGAAGCTTTGTTACAAAACACCTATCTACATACTTGCATACATTTATTTAATGGATTGAAGAACTTCTTTCCCTCTGGATCCAAAAATTTGTACCCTTTTACTCCATTCACACAACCTAGAAAAATGCACCTTTTTTTTAATTCGGATCAAGCTCGGATCTTTGGTCACTAGATACACACACACAACTGGACACCCAAATACTCTCGATCCAGAATAATCAACTTCATTACCAGTTGAAACTTCCTCTACAATTTTCTCATCTTGTGCTACTCGTTGTGATCTGTTTAGGATATAACACGCCATGTTCACCGCTTCTGCCCAAAAACTCTTCGGTGGCCCTGCATTCAGCCTCAAACACCTTGCTCGTTCTGTAATTGTTCTGTTAATCCTCTCTACCACACTATTCTACTGCGGTGTTTTGCAAGCTGTATAGTACCATTGAATAGATGCTCCTTACATAATTTCAGATTATGTGAATCTGTATACTCTGTACCGTTGGCTATCCTACTTAATTTTCTAGCTCGTCTAGTTCTCTACCTCTACTTTCCACAATCTAAACTTGGCAAAAGCTTCAGACTTGTGCTTCATGAAATACGCCTAGATTTTCTAGAGAATTTATCAATGAAAGTGATGAAATATTGAGATCCACCTTTAGACAACTCTCTCACTGGTCCCCAAACATCATAATGCGCATAATCAAGAATTTTCTCTATTTGTACTTCCCGTCTTAAACTGTACTCTGGATTGTTTTCCAAGTACACAAAACTTGCGGAAATCTAGCTTGCGTGATTTTACTCTCTTCAACAAATTCCTCTTATGAAACTTCATCATACAACGTTCTCTTATATGCCCGAGTCGCATATGCCATTAGATAGTGTCATCTAACTTAGATTCTGTTGTAGCAACTCCACCTACAACTATATTTTCCAATAGTTTGTAAATATTCACTGTCAACTTCTAGCCTTTCATCACAATCATAGCCCTTTTCTTCACTATCAAGTCCCCACACTCTAACTTATAAGAATACCGTTGGTGTCTAAAGTGCCCAAAGAAATTAGGTTCTTTCTCAACTTTAGTACATGTCAAACATTATCCAAGATCCTTACCACACCATCGAACATTTTAAGTTTAATGGATCCCATTCCAATTGCCTTACATGATGCATAATTACCCATCAGAACATATCCACAATTACCTGAACGATATGAATCAAACCAATCTCGGTGAGGACACATGTTATATGAGTAGAATGAATCAAGTGCCCCTCATGTTGTTCGTGCAAAACCCGCAAGCGTACGGGATCGTTGACAAATAATAAAATTGATGAGTTAAGAATTATCGTCCCACAGGAAATAAGGATTAATTTTAGTGTATTCGACATATCTAAATTCACAAAAGTGGTAAAAATTGATCGATTTATATTTAACCATGTTCTATAACTTACTAAAGCAATAAAAAGTGGTTTTAAATCAAATGAGGGTGAATGTATTGGATTTCCGACTCCAATAATCAATTCTTAGTTTCAATTCTCAACTAGTCAAGATATAATAAACCTATGGTTGCCACGAGACGACCCTATTCCTAGTCCGAATTCATATGACAAGCATGCATTCACATATAGGATTATCATGCATGATCGCACACGCCATAAATATTATTCCTAATATTTATTGTCCGTGTGTTCCATAAATAGTATTCTACCTACCGTGACTTTTCCAACACAACAAATAAGCAACAAATTATCTTAATGGTGCGCAAACATTAAAACAATTTACTTAAGCATATTTATGAGATCACAACGTAAGAATTAAACTAAAGTCACAAAGTCAAGAATTAAACACTAAAAATCAAGTAGCTTCATCATCCATCCAATACAAGGAAATTTAGCCTAGTATATTATTGAGATTAAATACATAGAAGTGGAAAGATATCACCAGTAAATTTGATGAACGTGATTTATTCCCCATATTGCAATGGCTGTAGTCGTCCTTTCTTCCGTCTTCGGTCTGTATGTTGCTGCCGTCAATCCTTCTCCCAATTTTCAACAACAACCACCCACTATTTCTCCTTCCAAAGCTGCCAGATATATTCAGCCCACTAAATCTGTATTCCTCCTACAGTAGCCCAAAATGTGTGTTTAATCTCTCTTTTTCTCTGCCAAATTGTTTAAAATCTAGTGTATATAGCAGCTGAAAATTAATTGTATATAATTCTATTTCAGCCCACTAAATCTGCCGCCCACTATATGCAGGTAAAATCTTTAATTATGTCAGCTAATCCTTCTTAAATCCCCCCCTAATTTCACCAATATGTGTATAAATAATAAAATATATCCACTCACAATTCTCCTCAATTCTTTCTGCCCGGCTCTTCCTTAATATGTCTCTAAAGAATAAAAT
>CAIGRS010157319.1:0-12935 GCA_903798395.1 Fraxinus floribunda | reverse complement strand
CATTTCATAATTTTAAGCCTTGGGCCTCAATTTTTTAATATGGATCACCGATATTTTAATATTAATATCTACTTTTTGGTATTTGTATGCATTGAATTAATGTTATTCGACAGCTAGTTATTTATATATTTTTGAATTGAACTACGTTAATTTGTAAAAGTTACGAATGAAATGTCATTAGTCATATTTATGTAGCGTTGTTGTAAATGTTAAAAAATTATGTAAGGCATTATGTGAGTGTAGCAAGATCCAAAAATTTAATTATGGCATGGAACCGAAAGGAACCGAACCGAACGGTTCCATAATTATATTTACCGAACCGAACGGTTCCATAATTATATTTGGATCCGACGGGTCCATTTATTAAATACCCGAAAATTTTGGAATCGAGCAGAACCGAACCGACCCACGGACAGCCCTATGTATATCACACTGACAAAAAATATTTTCCTTCACAAAAACTTAATATAATTATGAAGAAACTAATTTCAGCACAAGTCACAAAAAATTTAAGAGGAAGATGCAAGAAATGAATATAATTTCAATGAGCAACACAAATTAGAACTCCAATTTGGCAAAATATCATTTCACTGAAAGCTAAACTCGACTGTCTAAGCAGATGATCAATAATCTTTGCTATAATCATAGGAAGTAAACAAAAGAATCATCTTGAATGTTTCACATCTACATCATAGATAACCTTCGTCGTTGAAAGTTTTCATGATAGCTTAAAACTGTCATTTAAAACTTGCAATGATTGTTTATAACTTTCACGATACATTTATAACCACTATAAAGAACAATAATTTTCAATAGAGATCAAAATCCATTACTGAAAAGTAGCAATATGAGCTAATAACAGTCAATAAACAGGGTACAATAATCAATACAACACGTTGCCAACTTGCTCTAATCTTCCAAATGGCTCTTCCTCCTTTACTTTGGTTCAGAAGAAGCATCTCGCTTTCTATTTCCTAACTCGAGAGAAAATACATGCTTTGGCCATTGATGATGAAGAAAATATATCGTCCTGCGGGCATTAAATAGTAAATAATGCATTCACGTTGCACATCCTCTGTATTATATATGCGTATTCATATGCAATGCAGTATAATTGCACACCTGACTATGGCACAGGCACAGGCACAGCCCTCAATAACCACTTGAATAACTTCAGAAGTTAACACAAAACAATAAACCAGACATCAGAATCAAGCGTCAATAAGAGTACTGTGTCCCACAGACATGAGGCACGATGAACTTGAAAAGGGTTCAGCGTAACATCACTTGTCCATCGTATATGCCACTGAAAAGACCATTCATTCTTCCTTATGATTATGCCCAGATGACTAATTCTCTTTAGGGGCATAACTGGCCGCTACTTCACATAAACTTTGTGAGAGAGATTTCTCTTTGTCACCCTAATGGGCTGACAACCCAACCAGTTATTGGATGCTGCCTCCGAATTCGAACTTTCTGATGGGAACCACTTTGTAACCGTTCAAGAATGGCATAGGTTATAGAATCTGGTGTCAAGCCTTGTTGTTTTAGTTTTGTATAAAGATCTACTGCTTCTGCAGTTCTCCCACTCTTCTCGAGACAGTCTAGTAAGATATTATAGGTAACTATATTTGGAGAGCAACCTTCGGCAAGCATCTCATCAAACAAACGATAAGCCATCTCAACTTTCTCAGTCTTACCAAAGCACTCTATGAGAGTACTATAAGTGACAACATCAGGATTTAATCCTCTTTCTTGCATTTCTTTGAATTTCACATGTGCCTCATCAAGATCACCATTCTTCCCTAGACAGTTAATCAATGAATTGTAAGAGACAATATCTGGCGTACAATGGCTAGTCTCAAGTTCTTCAAAAATCCTAACAGCTTCATCAACTCTTCCAGCTCTGCCAAAGCTAGAAATCAGAATATTGTAAGTGAATATATCTGGCGAAGGGCCAATTTGTTTCATCTTTTCATAGAGATCATGAAGGTGAGAAATCTGTTTCGTTTTTCCAAGTGCAGAGAAGACTGCATTATGCATAAAAGTATCAGTAGTTATTTCCTTTTCATGCATCTTATTCAACAAGTCTATTGCCTCTGATATTTTCCCGGCATTGCATAAGCTCTCCAACATGGAAAGGTAAGCATCCCTATCTCCCTTATCATGGAAACTCCACATATTACAAAACAACCTGTGAGCTTCACTTGCATGGCCGAATTTGCCAAGTGTTCTAACAAGGTAGGCATAAATCGACTTATTCATGTACTTATTTGATATTTCCACAACCTCATCCAGTCTACCAAGCTGTCCCTCTGCAGCCAAAACATTGAGAATAAGACTATAAGAGAATTCATTCGGTCGGCAATTATTTTCCACCATTTTGGAGAAGAGTAACAAAGCCTTGTCCACCATTCGACTCTTTGCAAGTGCCTCAAGCATAGTATTATAAGCCATTTGTTTTGGTTTACAACCCTTTGATAGCATTTCCTCAAATAAAGCAACTGCCTCATTAGCCTTCCCCGACCTTCCCAACATTCTAATCAGAATTGTATATGTATATTCATCAGGTTCACAATGCTTCCTGTTCATGTCTTCAAACACGTTGTTAGCCTGATCAACCTGGAAAGACGCTGCAGCATATCAGATTATTAGATTCCACAAAATGACATTTTTACATCTCTGATATGCATTACCTATATGTAGTCCCATATATGAAATACTTATTTCATTAATCCTCAAAACAATAAAGAAGACAACCGCAATATGAAATCCTCGAATATACTCAGATTCATTCGTGGGTAATTGGAGATGCACAAAAAGCTTCTAACATGTTGGCTGTCAAATGGACATAAAAAGACGACTAAATTAAAGAATTATATTCTATAATATCAATTTTCACCATTTATTCTCTGAATTCTAAATCTTCAATAAGCAATCACATAAATCTGAAATTACATAATGAAATCTACTCTAATTTGCAGATAAATGAAACCCAGACTTTTTATATGATAGAAAAGGTTAAAGAAAATAATTGAAAATTGAGTCCAAATTCCAAACCTTTTCGTCTTTCGCAAGAGCATCAAGAAGCATATTGTATGCAAAGATATCCAAGTTATATCCTCGCTTCCGCATTTCTTTATAAACATTCATCGCTTTACTTGAACTTTTTGCTCTCAAATACGCCTGCAGAAGACACTTATAAGTGTAAGAGTTCATTTTCAGATCCCATTTCTTCACCAACTACAAACATTTCTCCAATTCCTCTACACCGTCGAAAGTCCCAATTAGAATATTAACGGTGGATATAGTGCCACGATTCCGCAATTTTTCAGATCCCATTTCTTCACCAACTCCAAACATTTCTCCAATTCCTCTACACCGTCGAAAGTCCCAATTAGAATATTAACGGTGGATATATTGCCACGATTCCGCAATTTCTCCATTTCATTAATGACCTCTTTCACACGATCAATTCGATCTGGAAGGGATGATTTGAAGAGGATTAGTAAAATTCTATTATAAGTGAAAGCGTCGTGACGGAAATTCGGGATTTTTGAAGGGCAAAACTGGAAGAAATTTAGGGCTAGGTTTGTGGACTTGAGGGACTTGAGAATTTCAGAGGCTTCGGAGGTGGTTAGGGTTGGGTATAGTGTTTGAAGGTATTCGGAGAGGTCAAGGAAGGATTCGGCGGAGGACGTTGAGGATTTGGATTGGAGGATTTGAGTGGCCTTGCAGATGAGATCGCGGCGGGGAAGCGGGTAGCCGCGGACGTCGGAATGGAGGATTGGAGTTTTAACCTCGACAGCGAAGGAGCGTCCATTGTCGGTTTCCACCACCACTCTGCCGCTGTACTTGGTGGCGTAGCTACGGCGGAGGAAGGTGGTATGGAGGCGGCGAAGGTGGAGCAGCCTCATGTCTGTTTTCTAGTCAACTTTACACCCTCTTGTTGACTGGTTGCTTGTAGGTATGCTGTAAATGCTATATAGAAAGCGTTAATTTCAACTATGGTCTTCAACTTTGAGCTTTTCTAGAATTTTAGTCCTTCTAATTTCAATCGATTTTCTAGACGAAAATATGTAAATTGGAAGGTTAGATTAAAAGCCTATTTGACAACCATTTTGGTTAAAAAAAAAAAAAAGAGGAGAGTTTTTAATAGTGATTTTTAGGAGAATATGTGGTTAAAAAGTATAAAAAAAACTTTTGATATACGTATAGAATATTTTATTACGTGTATTTGTGGTTGAAAATGATTCTATAACAAACTATAAAATAAATTAAAGAGTGTCAAACATGCTCTAAAAATATTGGTGTCCGAACCCAAGTGCTTCTTTAGACCCACATTAAAATGTAATAAAAAGGGGTTAATGGAACCTCCTAAGTCTCGGAATGAGATCAGACCATGGATCCATCCAAATGTGCTTGGCTATGAGAGTGTCATCATCGGTACACTTCACCATTGTCCACCGAAAGGGCTTTTTCGTACATGTCCCGTACCCACTTGAGGGACAACCCCAATTCTATCCCTACCTCATTTACTCGGTTAGACAGGTAATCACAGTCTCCTTTGAGGAGGGTTCCATGGGTATCAAGTTGAATGAATTTTTTTACCATCTCTATTTTTTAGTGTAGTCAATGCATTCTCAACAACTACTTCAAAGAGGTTAAGTGTAACCTCTAGTGTTACTGTATTTCCCACCAATCAAAAGAGAGCAATGATAACATAGGTAGCAGACGATCGTGAAATAGGCTAGAGGCTACTTCCTAAATAAAATGATGATTTGACTAGACATACTCAACATCCAATCAAATCTTTTCAAACTGAAGCAACACAAATCAAGGTTAGTCATTGTTGCTTGATTCGGCCAAGGACGACAAATTTCTATTATAAGGCTTATATAAACAACAATGCTTGATGTACATCCTATTTAACAACTTCTTTTATAGAATGATTGGACGGTTTCGAAAAAAAAAAGTTGTTTTTTCATCCACAAAACATTGCCGACGCACTTTTTTATCAACAAGGTGATAAAAAGTAAAGAGTAATGGTTTCCTATAAAGGCTGAGCTAAGCCATATACACTAAAAATACTTCTGTGAAAATCTTCTCTTCTTACAACATTTCAACAATTAAACACAATTATCCTTTTAAGTTGATCGTTGTCACGTCAGTTTTAAATTTTTAATCATCAAATCCACATGAATAACTTGGTGCAACTTGTGGGTCGTACAGTTCAAGAAAATAAAAACCTTTCATGGTTAATAGTGCACCTTACAAGTTATAACCCAGGTTTTTGCCTTGCATTCTTTATAAATACACGTATCAGCTGTGACAATCAAGAATCTCAATGTTTTCAAGGCAGAGCATGAAAAATTACTGGCTCGGGGAAAAATAGGAAGGACTTGTATTTACAGCAATAATATACACAATGTCATACATGATTTAAGTAGGTTAAAAAGTAAAATGTATCAGCCTCTTCTGAATACAGTGTGAATCATCTCCTTCAAATTGCTACATCCCAAAATCTCCATTCCCTCAGAATGCATTTCTGACAAATTTTTCTCTGCTGACTTGGGAACGATGCACTTTTTATATCCAAGCTTTGCCAGTGTGTTAATCCTTTTCTCCAATTGTGGCACCTGCAGTTATTGAAAGAAAATGAACGAGAGGGTATGATAGTAATTCTTTGATGCTTCCTAGTACCATATATTGAACTAAAATTAATCTCAATCTACCAATTTTTTAGAAAGAACACATGTAAATTAGAATGTAATTCCCCATGCAGTTCGGAAATTTTGTGAGATCAAAACCAGCCAATTTGACCACAAAAGTTTCTTGTGAACATAAGATGAGTTGGTTGGGTTTATAAGTAACAAAGCATGTGACCTTTGAATTTCTAATCACTATGTCTGCAAGTACACCCAATACAATTAGCTGAATAGTAGCATTGTAAATTTTGTAGCCTTTTTAATTTAAACACACATTAGAAACATGCTTTTGACATTAGGTAAGTTAAAAAGGATATAGAAAGCAATAATATACCGTGCGAAGTTCACCACCGAGACCAACTTCCGCAATGAATGCTATGCCACTCGGTATAGGGAACTCCAAGAAGCTGGACATAACAATTACAGTATATAAGAATTAAAAAAGAGGTATTAAGAGAATTAAATGGCAGGTAACAGCTGAAGGTTTACCAAGGTCCAATCAGTTTAAAGATTATTATAGCATAATGATGAGGGCCAGGCATCATAACAAGCATGACATCATAACACGCTAGTTTGACACTATGCAAGGCGCACTTTGGTCACAAAAGTGGTTGGTATTTTATGTTCCCTGTAGTCCTTCAAGCAAATCCCAAACGAAAGAGAAGGAATATTCCAATTTGCAGAAGGAGATAATCAAGGGAAACTGAAATCTTACCCAGCTAATATTGAACCCATAGATTCCACTCCATTATATGACACCATTTTAGTTTGCATCATTCTATATTTTTCTTCCCGTTCATTTATTCTGATAACTATTCAACATTTTATTCAGTGTTAAATCATTACATATTTTTTGCAATAACAAGACATGAAAGATTAATGACAATGCACTCCTATCTCAGAATAGTCAATAACTGACTGAAATCCAGGCTTTGAAAGGATTGGGTTTGGCTTGGGCAAACAATTCTGGAATCGTCATTGATAAATTCAAAATAGGAACAACTAACTCAACCAAGCAAATTTTGTAAGGAAAAGCCCCACAACTTTTATCAAAGACAAAATCCAAAAGCAGTGAAATGTTCACTGAAAGAGAGGTAATTCAATTACTATTAAAGACATGCCTGCTGCAAATTTTGTAAGGAAAAGCCCTACAACTTTTATCAAAGACGNACTTTTATCAAAGACAAAATCCAAAAGCAGTGAAATGTTCACTGAAAGAGAGGTAATTCAATTACTATTAAAGACATGCCTGCTGCAAATTTTGTAAGGAAAAGCCCTACAACTTTTATCAAAGACGGAAATACAAAAAGTAATGAAATATTAAAGCCCTGTTTGGTACAAATTAAAATTCTTATTCTCATTCTTCTACTCATTTTCAATCACACATTCTCCAATAAATTAATATTTTCCATCACATCAATAACTTTCCCTTCTTTTTCAACCACATTCTTCATCAATCTACTATTTCAGAATACATTCTTCCAAAATAACTTGGCTCAAACACACCCTAAGTACTGAAAAGAGAGGTAATTCAATTACTATTCAAGACATGCCTGCTGCAAATTGCGGCTGCTATCGCTAGGTCTCCAGCTGTCTCCGTTAGGTGTACCCCACTGACCACATTAAGGAAAATGCCCTACAAAAAAAGACTGGAAAATTAGTGAGACATAAATGATGTCATATCTGCAGTTGTCAAATCAGGACTTGAGGTGATGATGGAAATCAGGAAATGCTAATAATCGAAACATGAAAATGAAAATAAATGAAGGATAGCAAGAATTGGTACAAAAAGAAAGAAAATTTCAGAAGCAGGTATAACAAATTCAGATCAACAATGCAGCTATATTATCATCAAAACCAATATTATGAACATCTTCCCAAGTACAGTTTCATTATTTTCATGACTAGGCATATAGGTCCATACACTACCAAGATCCATCTTGCCCAAGTACTGAATTTTTTTAGTGTAAAAAAAATTAAATTTTATGTGTAATATATATATATATATATATATACATATTAGCCCGGCTTGTAGTCCGCTCCTGAATCCATCCCTACTTGAGTATTACACGACTTTTTTTTGCAAACATGTACATTGCAACCAAAAGTATGGTACAGAGCAAGCCTGATCTATTGTACCTAACCATTAAATGGTCAGATCAACAAGATGAACGAATAGAAATATTTTGATCCAATAAGACATGGTGATATATAAATTCAGAAGCAACTAGTTGATGCCAATGTACAATTATCTATTTCCAAATTGTAAACTTTAAGAAGATTACAAGCTCCCAAGCAAACAATTTGAGCTACAAGATTAAATTTTCAATTGCATGAATGAAGTTGAGTAAGATTAAGAAAGTTCATGGAATCACTTCTTAATAATTGGGTAAGGAATTTCATGAAATTGTCTGGCTATCTGTAGCTTCTAAAGCATTATTCAATTTCTGCAGGCCATCACCCAGAAAAAGGAAGAAAAAAGCTTCAATGTCCACGGAAGAGACATAATATCTAAAAAGAAATGGTAAAATCATTTAAGAAAATTTACATTCTCTTGTAGCTTTAGACCAGCTTGCTTCACAATAACCTGAAATAAAAAATAGAGGTGAGATCATTCGCATACAGCTCAGAAGGAAGTGCCACAGGACCTTAGTAATTCAGTCGGAAGAAAATATAATTAAAGAAGACAATTATAAACATATATAACCATGTTCTATCACCAAGACAAGGGAAAACAGAAAGATGAAAGTTAAGACAGTCAGGAGAAAAGTCACAATTCCCAACTTAATGTTACAATGAACAAGCATTAAATGGGTAAACTGTGAATAATCACTCACTGAGATGATCATGTCAGCTCTGCTCCCTGGAACACCATTTACATGCCTAGGAACTGATGATCCCGATACGCATAATGCCTACACGGATAGAATGCAGTGATTTGAGCTATAGGAGATCAAAAGGAAGTACAATGAAAGCCCTAAGCATGATGACGACCTTGTAAAGGATAAACATACTAAGATATTATTTATCCCCTGTTTGGCCCCTTTTATCCTTAAGCTCATTTTCAACCACACATTTCATGAGACTCACAACTTTTATGTACTTTTCAACCACACATTTCATCAACTTTTATCAAAACCTACTAAAATTCTAATTTTAGCTTAAATCAAACGGAGGCTTATATAACAAATGCAAAATTTAGACTTTTGAGCATCTTGCAATAAAATGTACCGAGTAGGATATCGTCATAATTATCCTTGTACAAATGAGCAAGATGGACTTCATAATTCAAATTCAAGCAAGAAAAAAATCTATGAGAAAATTAATCAGATTTAATATCACAAGAAATAGGCCTAAATTGACTAAGCACAAAACATGAGGAAAAAATGATAATAATAACAACAACAACAACAACAACAATAATAATAAACGGTACCTGAATTTCAATTACAAAAGCTCGGGATCCATCCATCATCACAGCAATAGCTAATCCAGCTAGATAGTCGGAATCAGAGTGATGTTCACTTAAAAACATGTCACTGGGATTTGAAACACCTTCTAGTCCTGACTGAGACATCTGGAAAACTCCAAGCTGACAGCAAAATACCATTATCTTGACAGGCTAAAAGATAAAGTAAATGAACAATTTACGTGCGAAAATTATACCAAAAAGCTAAGGACAAAAATGTTTCTCATAAGATTATGGCCCCCCAATAAACCATCGTTTCTTATTTGTTGTGTGTTTGCCCCTGCTTTCCGCATTATACTTCTCTATGTTCATGTTGCATGCTTAGAGCCCCAAGGCCATAAAACAATATTACAGGTTCTACATTATCATCACCAATTATGGTTACATTGTATATTTTCCATTAGACTTGGTTCCACCGGTCATATATTAGCTACTGCACACACAGTGAGATGCACATCTAAACAGATCCATGGAAGCAACAAGAAAATTGCCCATCCTTGTTGAATAGGGTGTATGAGACTATGAGGAAATAGACTTTTAAGAAAAATAGAACACAGAATAAATTAAGGGTGACAGAGATATTGAGTCATTAACTAATCCGTTCAGAGAAATATTAAGCCATTTACTATCTGACATTATTACATTTAAGTCATTAACTAATCCGTTCAGAGAAATATTTCATGAGTCATGATAGAATGGAAGAAAGAAAAAATGATAAACCTGATCTTAGCAAAAGTTTTACCAAAAATTAATGCCAGCAATGTTATTGATGTATAGATATTTGAAGGAAATTATAAAATAGTGGAGCGCAACGTGATGTAAGAGGAAAATCATTCCTACACAAGATATTCATACACCTGACACAAAAAGGCAGCTTTGGTTGGGTGTATAGAAACTCACCATCGGCAAGAGTTTTACAGTAAGTATCAAGGGCGGCCAAATTTAAGGAACCAAATCCTGGAACAGAATTAGAATTTCTAACAACAATGAGGATGATCTGGAAACACTTAGCCTACCAATTTAAGATTCTTGAGCAGGCATACAATATCCTTAAAAAGGAAGAACAGAGATTCTATGAAACACAGGGTATTGTTGAAATGACAACAGACGGCAATAGTATTCATATGGAGTGAGAGAGAGAGAGAGAGTGAGAGAGAGAAGGTCCGCTGTGATAGTGTCAAGTATATAGATGCAAAGAGCAGAAACATTTTGCGGTCGGGGGTTCTAGAAAATTGCCATCAATGATAAGCATGTCGCTAAGCGAAATTTGATGTCAGTGACTAAGTTCCAAACAAACAATCGGTAAGATTGTGGCTTTTTACATTAAATATGATTAAATAGTATTTGCATCTGATAGATCAACAGTTACAGCATCAAGAAGAATGGACAATCAAAAAACTAAGAATTTTGGCTAAATTCATCTAATACCTCATCTGTGGATCCAAAACGATTCTTCACCGACCGAAGCAATCGATGTGATGAGTACTTCTCCCCCTGAAGTTATCCGTCAGTGAAGTACATCAGAAAGAAATTCAGTATAACACAGACTAGTTACTTATTGTACAATCAACCCCCTCCCTTCAAAATAGTTGTTGTAATAATAACTTCAAAATAGTTGTAGTAATAATAGAAACATCTATACATCATCCTATTCCCTAGGCAGATCATATGGGGAAAAATACACATCTACGAAGCACAGATACGTATGACAAGACACAACATGGACGTGTTCCATCAATTAAAATATGTGAACTATCAGCAAATATATTGTCAAATCAATGGACCAAGCAAACATCACATTCCGTCATCTCCTTCATCACACCAGCTATTTACTTGGTGTAAAAGCAGAGTGTTGTGTTCAAACCAAAAGTTGTGATACATTGATATTGAAACAACAAACATTTTTTCAGTTTCTTTTTTTATGCAAAACTAGAATTACATGATACTTCATTAACGTAAGTACATATAAGATGACACGACATCTCCAACAGTTTACAAAGATATCAACAATTGAAATATAATTATTTCACATAATAAGATTAAACAAGGATGTTAGTTGGTCTTTCCTCTTTGAATAATTGCTCAAGAAAGAAAATTCAGTAAGGCACCAACCTCCATATATAGAACAACATCGACAATGTGCTCCAAGACACGAGGTCCCGCAATTTCTCCATCTTTAGTCACATGGCCAGTCTACAATAAGCAAGTAGTGTGACCAAATTATTATTCACGTTAAGTCTCGAGTAACTACGAAAATAAATTCACCCAATGAAATGGAACACGTTGGCCATTCTTCAGAACTTATACTAACCAAAAGTATCGGTATGTTTGTCTTCTTTGCAAATCGCAGTAAGGCCGAAGTGCATTCTTTCACCTGTCATGAGTCAACTTACAATTAGCACATATTGATGCTCCAAATAAAATTATTGACAGGTGTGTATCTGAATAAAAGGCCCAAGATGGCATATTAACTAAAAGGAAAGAAAACAAACACAATATGAACCAGACCATTGTTCGTGGAAAGAGAATTCACTTATAATCCAATGGAGACAAAATTAAAACTGTATAGAGGAATGATAACATCAAAGAGTGAATTAATATGGAACCATTGTTAAAATTGTGAAAAAAAGTAGTCAGATTTTAGAACCTGGACATGGCTCCCAGCATTTCCAGTCGCTTCTCTCAGATAGACCGTCTGAATGGAATCAATGACTAAAGCCCGCGGGGAAAGAACCTGAGCCTGTTTTAGAATGTCCTGATAAAAAAAAGGCAGCAAGATGAAAAAAGAATATGCATTACTAGATTTCACAAGTCAATGTAGCATAAATACATGATTGGACTTGCAATAAGTATGTTGTTCGAGATTCCCCAGATTATTTATCTTTTTAGTTCCACCAATGTGTCGTCCTTATTGTAGTTGCTACTTTACATTAAATCTTTATATAGAAAATTTGTTGAACAGAGAAGGCAAGTTACAAAAACAAACATTTTGGAAAGGACAGTGTCATATGCTTAATCACATATATATTATCTTGCACTGGCCCTCGCTCTATGAATGTTGTTTGTGAACTGTAGATACTTCTTTCTTTTGATGAACCCATTTGTCTCACTTGCTCTATTAGCCCTTCATACGTGGTTCGAGTGACATAGGATTTATATGTCCTAGCATCAAGCTCCCCAACTTTTAATCATTCTTCTCATTGTTGTTCTACTTTATATTCATCAATCAAGTTATTTAAACCAGTTATTTGAACACTGAAAGTCTAACAATGACAGATTCTTTTGTGTTCAGCATCAGCATTCTCGTATGTTCGATTCGAACCACAATACAATTGTAAGCTAAAAAAAGGACCTGACATAGGACAATCCTATTTATAAATAGGATAGACATTGGTTAGCATCATAGTAGGATCACTTATAATAGTAAGATTTTTGTTTCCTTTAGAAGAGGATTTTAGTTCTCTTTCCTTTTTGTACATTTTTTAATTTTCTTACATCATTAGGATTAGGGAACTCTTTTGCACTTTGTACACTTTTCAAATAACCAATTCATTACAATAAAATTATTCTTTATAAATTTTCGAGTTGGTTCAACTTTATTATGCTCCCTAATGGTCACCAGTTCAAGTCCCTCATGCCACTGAGATGAGTATCCGGTCGTAAACTTTAGGGCCCCGTGAGATTAGTCGAGGTGCGCGCAAGCTGGCCCGGACATCCACGGTTATCAAAAAAAAAAAAAAAACCCATTAAGATTTAGG
>CAIGRS010157296.1:0-16771 GCA_903798395.1 Fraxinus floribunda | reverse complement strand
TCTGGCTCTTATAAATAGAGAACGATGGATACATACAAAAAAAAAAAAGAAACCTCTCTTGCCTCTTTATATACAATAGTTTCATTAAATTCATCGAGAATAAGAGGTTAATTGCTATATTTTGAGAGATGAGATCAAGATATAGTAAGAAATTGAAGTTAAATTACATCAAGATTTTGAAGAATTCAACATTGGGCTTGAAAGTCAATTTCTTTTGATTTATTTCATGATTCGATGATATTTTTATCGTAATTTATATATTAGCATATTAGGCTAGATCCTCTTTTATAGTGGATAAAGATGAACCATATTTGTTTATTTGTTTTAATTTAAGACTAGTAGTTTAGTTTATATCTTACGTTTCTTGATTAATTTTGCATACACATTGCATTATTTAATTGAATAGCCACCATTAGATAATTAGTTATTTGTTGTAGTGTTGGAAGACTCACAATAAGTTTATAACGCGACAAAATTAACATATGTGCAATAAATGTTAGGAATAACATGTATCACATGTGCAATCATATAGATAATCTAAACTTTAATGCATTTTAATCATTCGAATTCGGGTTAGGAATATATTTGTGTCGTGGTTAGAATATATTTAATTTATCTTAGAAAAGAAAATCATATATCATAGTTTTATCGATTGTCAAGAACGCATGAACGACACTAGATTATAAATCAAGAATTGAAATAGATAGCAATAGGCAAATTCAAAATTCAATACAAGCATCCATAATTTGATAACAAACACTTTATACTGCTTTCTTAGATAATTTAGCATAAAATCAAATCAAAATCTCTATTTCCTTTACACAATTCGAATTCCATACATAACCAGTAAATTTAAATTGGATTTATTCCTTGTGGGACGATAACTCTTAACCCATCAATTCTATTACTTGTCAACGATTATGTACGCTTGCAGGTTTGCACAAATATTGTACATTGAATTGTGTCAAATTGATTTGGAATGAGTTTGAAATGATTTATGTTGTATAAAATAATTTTTGAATAGTGTATATAGAATGGATCCGGAATGATTATGTTCAATTTGACTTATATTTATTGAATTTTATTTATTTGAATTAAAAATTAGTATTGAATATTGTTTGTATGTTTTTCATTCCAATTACTTGAATTGAGTATTTGTATCAGTTATGAACATATCTTTAAATGTAAATCTACATTTTCATGCATTTTCTTGTTTAATTGATTGTTTATATTAGTTGTGGAACGTTATCTAAGTATAAACAACGCAAGCAAAACATGTGTGATACCAAAGCATGTAACACCAAGTGTATCAATAACTTAGCAACTAAAAATGACATGTTGATATAGATATGAAACTAGCAACACAATATATAATGTCGATATTATACAAAACACTTAACATATTATCAATAAGGTAAAACAACACATTATGCAAGTCAGATCATTAATCACTAAAAACATCTATGATTTCTCCTAAGTCAAATATCAAAAACAAACTCAACAATGATATATCTTAACAATGCATCAACTTCTTCCCCTAACTCATATACTACTTAACTCCTCAACTCCCCTGAAATAAATAATTATCTCTTCTTCTTCTTGTCACAAATCACAAAGGGAAATCAAACAATATACTCATGAATACTGTAGAGAGGAATGAGGGAAAAATTATGCACATAAACAAACTATGCAAATTATGCAAAACATGTGGTGAGAGAAAAAAAAAAATTCTTTTTGAGATGGCTCTTTTTCATGAATTCTTAAATATAATATCAAGTAGTGAAAGCTCAAATCATATGAACAATTATTTGCATACTTATATAGGTATAATTCATAAAATAGTGAACTTTTCCTACATAACTCATTTTAAACCTAGCAAATTATATATACAATCTATGTATGAAAAGTGTCATTAATCTCCTCTAAGCAAGTCTCAAAACCTTATATCGGTAAGAAAGGACATGTATTTTCATCAAAATATAAAAGTAAACCGAGTGCTACTACAACCTTTTGAATAAAATAGCTCATGTTGATTTTTCGTCGTATAACTTTTTCTTTAGCCCCTATTTGTGACCATATGTATTTTTTTTTCTTATCTTACATCTAGACGTTTCTTCATTAAGCTAACCAAATGACCCATGTAATGAGATTCAGACATATGACTCTTAAGTCAAATGACTATATGGTTTTAAGATACACATCAAGCTTTCATAAAGGCTACAAAGAAAAGTATAAGATGTATCTCACATGTAATTCAAATATTTTGAAGCTCAACACTATTTTTTATAGGGAATATGTTCAAGCTTAGGTTAACTAGTTAAAAGTCAATCAATGTTCAAGGTCATCTCATTACGCCAATGGCTGTCATCCTAAATCTCATACTTACAGTCAAGACTCACTTACAAGAGCTTAATATGTGCAATGTAGATAATGCATGAAGAAACTTATAACAGTACTCCAAATAAGTTCTAAACAAAGTTAGTGAAAATCTTAATCACCATTCATTAATTTTACAAGTATTTGATCACAAAATAACATGTCCAATCACTTTAAAGTGTAATAATCATCAAAAACCCATTTTTTCTTTTTCAATTTTTTATGTTTCTATAATAATAAAAGAAATAATGCAAACAAATAAGATAAGAAAAAAATTTAGAGTGCATGCATGAATATGTAGATATCATGCCAAGAACATTGTAGATGCATGCACTTAAAAACCTACTCAATGAAGAACACAAGTATTCTTACCTTTAAGAGCAACATAAGCAACACTGCGATTTATAACATCACTTTGATCAAGGAGTTCACTCTTTTTAACCCAAATCTACTTAGAAGAAGATGTAATCTTAGTTAAATAACTCATCATATTAGTCAAGTAATTCACTTGGTTAGTTAAGAACTTAACATGTTTTGTTCCTAACCGAGGGCTTATGGCATCTAGGTCTAATGTGACCTAACCATAATTGTGAGAAGTAAGAATAAATCTAGGTCTAAATCTTTGAACTTTAGGTTGAGGAAACCTATGTTGCACATTTTATTTGTGTCATAGGGCTCATACATTCTTAGACTTTAGACTTGATAGAGGTATGTACAACCTTATTTTTAGAATAGGAAGCAGTATGAGAATTTGTTTCATTCTAGTCTAAACCTCTTATATTCTTAGGTGGTTTATTCAAACCTAACATGTTGTCAAGCTTCTTAGATCCACTAGAAAAAAAAAATTGAGGTTGAGCACTAGATTTCTCAAGATTGCTCGTTAGAGTCTTAACATTCATTTCTAAGGATTATTTTCTCAACCCTCAACTCAATCAATCTTCTAGTTGACTCCTCAAATTTGACTTCTACATAAGCTATCATTTTCTAATTTCAATTCATGTAATTTCTTAAAGGCGGGACTATTAACCTTCTTCAACTTAAGGCTCTCTATATACAGCTAGTCAAAGGCCTCTTGTATATCCCAATCATCTTCTGATTCTTCCTTTGAAGAGTCGGATTGCTCTATGTCCTCAAGTGACCTACCCTCCTCTACAGGTTCACTCTTAAACACAAAAGTGCGTGCTATATAATTTTCCCCCTCATAAAAAATGGAGTTCTCACTTTGATTATTGGATTTAGACTCATCATTAGTGAGAGTAGTATTCATAACCTTACTTAGGGTTTTCTTATAACTTAGACACTCGAATTTAACATGTCCAAAACCTTGGCACTCATAACACCTTGCAGATTGAGACATCTTCCAGGGCATTCCCAGTATCTCTATTTTCTCTTTTATCTTCCCTATTTTTATGTGGAGTCACCTTTAAACTTATCAAGAAGTCTTCTATTATTCCTGAAAAAATTCGTTGATTTTCTAGCAATGTAGTGAAAATCCTCATCCTATAGGGTGTCATCATCAGTGTGATCTATAATCTCTTTCTTAACAGTAATTAGGGCTAAAGATTAGTTTTTCTTAGATTAAGGTAGGCTAAGTTCATATGTTTGGATATATTCCACAAGTTCTTATATCTTAATAGCATCTAGGTCTTTACTTTCCTCAATACCTATGACCTTAGGTTTAGATTTCTTAAGTAGAGATCTCATAAATTTTCTCACAATCTTAGCCTCGAAGATTTGCTCACCTAGGTTGAAACTAAAGTTTACTGTATCATTCAATTTTGCATAAAACTCATCGAAGGATTTATCACTATTCATCCTAATTTCTTCAAACCTAGTGGTTCATATATGTGGTCTAGAGTTTTTCACAGTCTTAGTTCCCTTATGTGTGGTTTTTAATATGTCTTGAGCTTCCTTAGAAGTCTTACACATGGATACTAGTTTAAACTCTTCGAGGAAAATAGCCATAAAGACGACATGGACACGTCTACATTTCAGTCACACTAGGCTAAACCATCCTTAGTCTAAGTAAAGATATCTATTGGTGTAACAACACCAATTACAAATGCGGTCCAACCCTTTTCTACACTAACCTACACTCTTTCATCCATATATCTTAAAAAGACACTCATTCTAACATTCCAATAAGCATAATTACTTCTATCAAAATATAGAGGAACACATATTGGCTGACTCATTTAGATTAAACTAGGTGGTCATGGACCTAAGAACAATATTAGCCTTAACGGTACCGATAATCCAGGCCATAATTCAGGAATCCTTGATTTTCCAGGCAAGATACTTATCTTTTTCCTTCTCTTGATCAAGAGGTGGAATACTTCCATCAATATGTTCCCACAAATCTCATTTCCCTTCAATCAATAACTGAAAATGAAATGCCCATGATGAGTATTTCTTCCCATTAAAATGAATACAAACTGAATCAGTCATTTCAATTGACATGATGAAATAGTATATGGTCCTCCAAAATAAGTTAAGCACAATCCACCAATTAAATTCTGCCCAAACCCAATAAATTAGTCGAACAAAAATTATATAGGCCCAACAAACATTAAATAAAAAATACTGCACAGACCCAACCCCAATAAAAAATAATCTCCCTGCACAGAAACAACACGGTCCAACAGTGACCTAAGCCCAATCAATTCAAAGGAACGACTATGGCCTCACAAAGAAGATGACGCAGATGACAGGAAAAAGAAGGAACTCCAATCAAACTTACTGATGGTGTGCGACTTAGACAATGAGAGGAAGGAACACGGTGCACGATACAGACAAGAAGCGAAAGAGACATGAAGACTCTGCCACCCACGACGGAAACTGAAACGATGCTCTGACCCAGACCTAAAACTCGATTAGCCAAAAATTCGATGAAGACACCGACGCTGGAGTGAACTATGAAGTCTGAGTGACCTATGAAGTCTGCAAAATGCAACACCCATAAAACATAGAAACCTCCGATTCTAACTGTAAGCAAATTGATTTTAGGGCTCGGATACCATGACAAGTTTTTGCTGAATGATCTTCTCGTATGTATTGCCTTTAATTTATAGAATATTACAACGATATACGAGGAAAGATTTTATGCTATACAATCAAAGAAATCTAGGATTATATGCGGGTTATAAATGGAAACTAAATAAATTAAATATCCTCTGATATACTCATCATTTTAGCATCATTAAAAATTATCGATCCAACACTATGCCTTTAGAATAAGAGTATAGTTAAGGATATAATTTGACCGTCAAATTATACAAATAAACTTTTCGTACTCATGATAAGAAGATAATTTTACGAGATAATTGTAATTTATCATTGTAATCAATTAATTTCACAGATGTAGTGACATGATTTTTGACCGTTATTGTAGTATTCTATCTTGAGATTGTTTCTGCGAACCTATACCATTGTTGGGAAGCATTTTTTAAGTTAGAAATTATCCAATCGGGTCATGTACGAACTTAAGCCCCAATTAGTGAACGTCTATAATACGAAGACATAAGTTTGATCTTGAGTATGAACGACGAATGCACGATGTGCGAAAATACGAATTACTGAATAAGCAAAAATATACCTATCTTTTTTCACATACTATCCCACATTAGCAAAATCATTATTGAAGCAAGCATGAAGAAAAATGCTAAACCTTTTTAACGTGACATCACAACCAATGAACAAAGAATGTGTGGAATAGTAAATTAAACGTGAAAATATAACAAATTCAGTTAGAAACTTACTAATTAATGACTGTTATGTGTCACTAAAGAGAAAATGACTAAATTATACTATTGACTTTATCAAATATCTATAAACAGAATATGAACAGAATCTCCGGTAGCTGAAATAAAGGAGTCGATGTATGTCATTGTTTCCCCTTCGATGCTTAAGTTAAAGAGAAAATTTATGCGTGAGACTATAAATTGAAAATTATGTAAAAATGTACTTGAATAATGTATAAATGTCTTGTATTTATAGAGGTAGGTAGTGCAATCCTCATGAAATTATTTTGTTTAAGAGTCCTGTATGAGGTGGACGATGAAGTTCTACCATAAATGTAAGACCAGTCGTAGAAGGATTACAATAGGAGTGTAAAGATAGATATCCTTTATGCATATGAGTTGTGAATTGAAGATGAGTGGGTGAGTAAGGTGATTTGATGAAGTTGGGACGTTTGTAAAGAAGGGTCCTTTCATGTAAAGTACAAGGGATGACGTGAGGCTCAAGTAAATTGCTCGAAGAGTTTAAGCCTCGATACACATAACATTCCCGGCCATGCTCGTACTCGATCATGGTCACTCCAAAAGTGTTAAAACATCCATAGGTCATGATCAAGCATAAGTCCTCGGACTAGAAAGTTAGATTCTGTCTAGAGTTCATTTTCAGCCAAATTTAATTGTTTTTCAATTGTTGGAAGATGATGTAGCCGTATTTCTTTGACTTCTAATCTCTATGTGGCATTCTCTTGCTCGAAAGTAACGGTCAATAAAACAATTTTCTTGAATTATAAAAGATCTCCTAGACTGGAGCTTAGTGGATATATTCGACCAAGACGATACTATTTATAAATAGCCAATTCTCTTTCTAACTCTTATTTTCAATAGATTTCATTGAATTTATGGTCCATTTGATTGCAAGGGTGGAAAAAAAATGTTTTATAGGGAATTGATTTTCCTAGAAAATGTTTTACTGGGAATTGCAATTAATTGTGTTTGATTGGTATAATTTTTCATGGAAAATGTTGAAAGTTTGGTGTTTATTTGACTTCGTTTTTTATGGAATTTGTCAATTAAAGTGATAATTTATTCTACCATTGGGTCTAAAATTTGTTCCAATTGTAAAAAAAAAAAATTTACCATACCGAATATCATTGACTTTGTTTTGCATGGAAGTTTTGAATTTTTTTTTTTTACCATTGTATCTAGAATTTGTTCCCATTCCAAATAAAAATAAAGGTGGAAAATATTTTACCATACCCTAATTAGGTGAAAATAATTTGTTAATGAGTCGATTTTGAGGCTTCATCCCGTTAGTTAACATTAGATAAATCAAAATTTAAAATAATTTACGTCACCGCACCGGTCATTCTAACTGACCAGTTCCAAGCGTACACTGGAATCTTCTCATTAATTGTCATTATTTTTGAAAAGTTTATATGCTTGAAAAGCAACGAGGGAAGCTCATAAACTCTGACAATGGAGTCGCCGAGGCACACGTGCGTGAAACTGGTAATACCAGAGCCCGACAACGAAACCGAATCCGAACTCATATTCGTAAAAGGCACGTGGTACCTGACCCGTTTCGACCTCTCCATCACTAACGGTCTGCAAGCCTGGACTTGCCACGGTATTGAATCTCTTCAATTTTCCACCATTTTTCGAATTCATTTTTGTTTTTATTTGTAATTGTTATTCTTTTTATAGCGACGGAGGAGGAGGTCAGGGAGAGAGCATCACAATGGGACCAACCGGTGAGTGAATACATTGACTTAGCTGAAAAATACCTCGGGTTTGAACAGCCGGATTCGGTTTACGGATTTTCGGATGCTGGAAATGGGTTCAGAAGGGTCAGTGCAATTGAAGTTTAAGTTTGGAAGTTTATATTGTATAAATTGCGACTTGAAATGCTTTCGTTAGTATATCTGAAATTTATTTCCACTTTAACCATCTAAAAATTGAACTAGTTGATATATATTCTCGAGTTTCAGGGTTTGGATGTTGGAAAGTGGTTCAAAAAATTGCAAATTTGTCTATGTTAATCGTTTAGAATGGGTTATTTTCTTCAAAACGCTGCTTATCTCTTGACTTTTTTACTTTTAGCTCACAGTATCGTGCCTCATTTTTTTATTTTATTAAAATAATGAAAATTACTGAAGGAGAACCCTATGTTTTTACCTTGTTCATTTTTATTTGTTTGTGAGGATAAGCAAATAAGCAATTAATTAATATTTATGTTCACAAATTTGTTTTTCTGACTCTTGAACATAGATATTGAATTGGTAAATCCATTGTGCATCAGTTATTATTTTATTATTAGATATTCTTAAATCTTCCAAATCACTAAGAAATACTCTCTGTCTTGATTGAATTATCTCGCTTTTAATTGTTAAGACGTTTTAGGTTCAAGTTGAGAAATGTGGATACTTGATTTGATTTATCATTTTTACTGCACAGACCAGTAACCAAGAATCCTTTCCATCACACCAATAAGGAAAAAGAAAGGGGGCATCACTTGTCAACATCAAACAAAGAAATTCTGTCAATCAAATTGTGAATGAAGCAAGTTATTTTTTGTAAAATATAAGCTACTATTTTTACTCTCATTTATGTGGATATCTGTAACTGGCTCGTTAATGCATCAACCACACAACAGTAATGAACATTTTGAGCCCTTAGTGAACATGCTAACAAACAAACAAAAATGTATAGAGTCATAGACCATAATTCATACTTTATCTTTGCTATAGCCGCTTCATCTTGGATGCCACTTTTAGATGCTAGACGTGTAAACGGTCAATGTAATTTGTGATTTCACATGGTAAGTCAAGACATAAATGACAATTTTTTTGCTTGAGAGTAGTTGGGTCTTTTGCATTAGAAATGATCTGAAATGGAGGTCTTCTGATTTATATTCTTAAGTTTAAATGGCCCCAGTTCGATTATAGGATTTTTGACACTGTAAAAGTTACATCTGCACAAGAGGGTCATAATTAAAGATTTGCTACCAAACTCCTTTATTTTCTCGAATTATCAATTTAATTGACTATTTTGTTTTTGTTTCTTCTGATATTGAGTTTGTGCTAGTATCATAGTTTAAATTATTCTTTCTGGTTTTTCAAATTAGTCTGCTGAAGTTGCTTGTGAAAAAATAATCTATTTTATTATTAAAATTTAGGAAAATTTGATGGCTATAATGCACCGACACGGATACGTGTCGAATACGCCGGCACGCGATTTTTAAAAAAAAAAGCACAAACACGACACGTCATTGACACGTTGATTAAATTCTTAAAAACTCTTCATTTATATAATATAAATTTAGTTTTATACTTGTTATTATTTTTTCTTGTTTAAATATTTTAAACATGAGTACCTATTTGTCATTTGCTAATAATTTTGAATTAAAAATATATAATATTTCTAATATAAAAAGAAAAATGATTACGGTAGAGTGTCAGAGAAGTATTAATATCGACTTGTATCCGACCGGACACGCTATCCTAATTAAAGTGTCTGTGCTATAGAGTTTGATGGTTTTCTTTCTTGTATGATGAAGGAATGTCACTGTCATTTTGTTTATTATGTGTCCAGGGAGTTATTTTCTTAGAAAATTCTAAACATCAAACCAGGTGCAATTTCACACAGTGCGAATGTGTAAAGCTTGTATATTCGTGAATTTCTGTCGGATATAAAAAGTATGGCAGTGCAAATATAATTGTTAGTGGATTTTTACATGAACAAATGAAATATCTTGGGCAGTTGTGTTTTTCTTGTTAATTGGAAAGCTATATGAGACTTGTTAACAGTGACTGTGTCAAACCTGGAACGGGGATAATGGCTTGTGGCATTGTCATTTGGGAAAACTTGCTAAACCAAACTTTTGGTGTATTGTCAGAAAATTATCCTCTGCAGAGTGGTAATTGCTTGAATGTTCAAAGTTGTCTGATTTTTTACACTTATTTCATGAAGTATATAAATGATTTTTTACCATGAGAAAAGCTTCAGTTTTTCCTCTTCACTTGTTCCTTTGAGTGTAATACTTCGCAGTTAACATGGACCTTTGAGAAGGAAAGCACGAAACTGGAATGGCGATGGAAATGTCAACTTTCACCAAATAGCAAGAAAACTACAGCAGCTGTTTTGGACTTTCTCATGGATGCTAACATAAGATTAAGTGTAAGATAATGCATGATAATTCTGTTATCTTATGCAAGCATACTGCTTTTGTGAGGCTGCAACTTGATCTGCATGCAATCCTCTTTATTAGTGCTACTTATTTTTATAATTTGGCCTAGTTGCCTGTAACTTGACATCACTGTGGCTACAGTGTTGCGCTATTTTGCAGGGTGTATACCTGTACAGCGTTTGGCATTGGGAGTGCCACCATTACCCTAAATTTTGACTCACCAAAGTAGTTTCATTGAAGTCTTTTGTGAAATATATTTTCAGCCTCGAAACACACATGAAGAATAGAAAATAACAATATAAAGAAATACCCCTGGGTCTATCACTGCTATTTTGCCCTACTTTATTTTTTATGTCTAACATATCACTATAGACCACAAAGTGATGAGAGCCAGTGAGTTGATTGAGTTACTCTGTAGTGGTAGTTGTTGGATCACTGGTGTACTTCCCTGCAGAGTAATTTGTTGGATGCTCTTGGGGAACCCAAAGGACAAGAAGAAAATGATCTTTTCAGCCAACTGATGCAAGCTGATGCTAATGTAGTAATTTTTTCAATGAAATACGAATGTAGGACATAATTTATCATGGAGTGGAACTATGGTAGATTGTCACTGGGCATAATATGCGAGACATATTCTAAAGTAGTTAATAAAGTTACAATGGTGCAAGAGGGAAAGAGAAGGTCGGGGACGAGACTTGATTATGCCATATATAGAACAATATGAGATGATTTTGTAATAATGGAACTCCGTCATTGTTATTTAGAGGTCTAACTTATAACTTCTTCTCTCTAAACTTTTTTCTGTTTTTGCGAAGTTACATTTGTTTCCTTATGTTGCATCTATACTTACAAATTGGATTAGATTAGGCACAAATTGGATTAGATTAGGCAAAGAAAGCAATGATTTTGGGAAGTCATGGATGAGTTGATTCGTACAATTCCTAGTCAAGGTAAGATATTTATTCGGAAATCCTTTGTCAAGATAAAATATTTGTTGGGAGAGCTTTGAGCATTCACGTGGGAAAAAGGTTACTCAAGATATGAAAAGAACATGAGGTAGAATGAACAAGATAATACTATTTTGGAATTTAGCTGGTTTATGACTTGGGGCTAGCAAGTAGATGCTTGAGAAAGAAACTCCCAAATAATAGCATTCGATAGTGGATAATTTAGTCAAATAGATTTCGTCTTTACTCAGAAGATGTATAGGTCATTGTATGAGGCTAACTATACACTATAGGTTGGTGGTGGATGATGTGGTTGTTAAGAATGAAAGAACTACATGCGAGTTTTAAATCATAGAACAGGATGGTGGAAAGTTCGAAGGGAGGAACGATGACCTTGAAGGAAATGAATTGACATATAAATAACAAGTGTAATATGATCTGGAATGAGGTGGACGGTTGTATTGAAACCCAGCAAATGAGGTATTAGGAGAGTAAGGATGTCATTCTCCTTAATAAGGAAATGTGGTGGAGGAAGGAGGTTCAGATGGTAGTTAAGACTAATATATAACACCAAAAACATTGACAAAATTTATGAATGTGGAGGCTTTTGAAAAATAGAATTTGCAAATATAAAGTTGCATAACTCCTCTCAGACCAAGGATGGGGAAAAGAATATTTATGAGATATCTCTTAGCAGAGGGATATGTAATATCTATAGTATATTGCAGAGGGACCTATAAAGAGAATGTTGGTAATAAACACGCATAAGTGAATTGGGTATTTGTTTAGACAAAATTATTCAATAAGATCTTAAAAAGAGTAAAAAGATACCACATAAATGGAGGAAGAGTGTTATAATGCCTCCTCCGTCTCTCTCTCTCTACACACACACACACAATTTAAATAGATTAAAATTATAAGAGTTAGGGTAAAACATACGACTTGTACCATAATGATTGTGCATAAATTCAGGTGTGAATTAAGTTCTTAGCGAAGTTTAGTTTTATGTCAAGTGGATCTATTATAGAGTTGCTTACCTACTTTGCAAACTGTAGTAAAAATGTACAGAAAATGAAGATTTGTAAGTTTCATCTCATTGAGAGAGTGGTGCGGAAGTGTGTGAAATTCTTATAATAAGAATTATGTAATAAATAAGATCGATTTTGTGAAATTCTTAATTTACAACAATTGCATTTCATAAGTTACAAATTTCAATATTACTTTTTAAATTATTCAAATCACATTTGAATTGATTGGCATTGACATATAAAAAAATATTTTAGATAAAATATGAGAAATCAATAAAAGAAAAGCAAAATGAACAAACTAAATTTTTGGAGTGTATAAAAAAATGTTTACTCTCTAAAATCAATAAATGTTTCTTAAGAAAAGCAAAATGAACAGTCTAGAGAGCATTGTTGGAGTGTATGAAAAAATTTACTCTCTAAATTTAAAGATGCTTTGTTATGCATCAGATACTCTTTATAAATATAAACAATCTCTTGGAGATGTTCTAAAATAGAAGTGTAGTTAAATTAAATTAGATACAATACAAAATGGGGGAATATTCACTAACAAGTGTAGGTAACACAAATAAAGAATAAATTAAGGGGAAATTTACAGAACAATCCCCGTATATGGACTGAAATTACTCATTGCATAACATATTTTCGGAAAGTACAACATACGTATATTTTTTAATATTTTATTTAACATGTGGTTATTTCATGAATGTGAACAAATAACTTACCTCATCATGTCTTTATAAAAAGATAAGGAAAACTTTAAAAACATACCTGTATATGCCGTGTAATTACACTTTGCATGCCATATTTTACAATTGTTATGTATTATTATTTTTTAAGCTTTAAACTAACCATTAAGTCCTCTGTCAAAAAAAAGAAAATTAGAAATAAGTATTTTTTACGTATGGATTCTAAAATCTTAGCCTGTGTTTGGATTTTATAAGTAGTCAAATTTAATTTTCAACCACACATCCTAATGGACCCCCAAGTTGTATCCACTTACCCACCATTCATTCAATCTATTTATAAATTAAACCGTTTATAAATTCTTTGCAAACAGATGCTTAATTTTTGATGTATTTATAGGCAAGCCTTATTCATTATTTATTTTTTATAACATGCTTGATCAATAAAATTACACTGGCTCACTAGTTAACAATTAAACCTTATTCACTATTTCTGAAACATGTTTTTTTTTTTTTTAATTTCATTTTGCAACCTAAGTAAATGGTAAATTGTATATTGTGACACTAATATAAATATTCCATGTTCCCTTTGAAACCTGAATTCTGTTTGCTAATATGCAAAGTTCCTTGCTGTGTAATGAGATTGCTGTTGAAATTCTCGGCCAGCTCAGCTCTTTCATGCAAAAATTTGCTCCTCTGTGTAATCTGGAACCATATTTAAAAGGCGCTTCACAAGTTTTTTGTTTGTGTGAATAGGAGGAAGTTGTCTGGAAAACCCAATCGGCTGACAGGCTCAAACTAGAGGCAGAAAAATGTTTGGCTCAAAGTGAGAAACTAAGCAATGAGAAGACCGAGTTCGAAAATAAAATCTATGGGAAGGTTTGATTTCTATTCCAATCACCTCTCTCTCTCTCTCCCTCTCTCTCGCTCATTCTCATTCAGAAGTCGTTTTAATATACGAGTCCTATTAGTAATTGCACATAGTTGTAATTATAGAAGCATATTCGGTGATCCAGTTACTCCAGATGAATTCTTCTTATAACTGTTTTAACTGTCTTAGATATTTTCCCCTGCAACAGGAATGACTTTATTTTTTAAATGCTTTAGTTTGTTGAGGTCTTGAACTCGAAGAAAGCAAAACTCAGACAGCTTCGTGATCGGCTCTCCAAACAAGCAACTGCAAGTCAATTGCGTGAAGAGGAGGATGAGTCCACGGACAGGACCGAGAGTTTTGATGAAGAAACTGATGAAGACAACAATGGTGAAGGGCAAGGGAAGAATGACACAGGTACCTCTAAGGACATCCCTGCTAGTAGGGCTCGAGGTAGAAAAAGGAAGTGAACCTCTTTAATATTTCATCATAATAGCAAGTGCAGTCTATGCCCATCTGCATCCCCATCTCAGGCTTGGTCGTCAAATTTTTATGGAACACTTACCATAGAAACTTGCATTGTGGATCTTGATTCTGGGCTCGGGGTGGGGGTGGGCAGGTTTCTGAATTTTGCCTTGTAAATACTAGCAAAATTGGAATCTGGAATAACAAAATCGTGTCAATGTTGGATGTAAAGTATATGCTCGTATGCTTTGATCTTACCCTAACATGTTTCTTTGTTTGCTTTTGGAACAACCTGTGTTTTAATATTTTTGCGGATATCAGTTGAAAGAAATCTTAAAAATAGGCATTTGCTCAGATACTTGGATATCATCATAATTTGAAGTTAGCATATAATAATGTGGAGAAAAATGTTACTGGTTTTTTTTCTTTTTTTATCAATGCCGAAAATCACATGTAATTTGGAATCTGAAAAAATGAAACAGAAAGGTAGAAGAAAGAGAGGAAAAAGAATTCGAAGGTGGTAGAGGTAAGAGCACGACATTTTTTTTTTTTTTTTTTTATAAGATGACGATGCCCCTTATTGTTGTTCATGAATTTTAGCATCGTATTCCAAGATACAATAATCATGTCTTGTAAAGTGGCATTCCAAATTATAATATCAACTAACCTACTGGTGTTTTGAACTCCCTGAAGGAAAAAAATGGATCAAAAATATGCAGAACAAAATCTTCCAGACTGAAATGCAGAAGTCAAAAACTAGGAAGAATATGATATTGTAGTGGTGTGGTGAATCTGGACTCAAAACGAATTTGAAATGTGGAGCTTTTATATACAAGTTGGTAAAAAATAAATAATTATTTACATGTTTATTTTGTCCAAAAAATAATACATAACCTTGGACATAGGATAAGTGTAGTTTTTACGCTCATTCGAGGTGCTAAATAATTATTTTTTACTGTTTTTTCTGGATAAAATACTATTTAACTTGTGTTATATTACATTTTGTATGTAAAACTTGATGTTTGATAAAGAATTGAAGAAAAGAATGAAAAAATGGTGAAATCCAAAAGTCAGGGACTGAATTGCAAACAATCCATAGATGAGATGGGCAACAAAATGAAGAAAAAAGATGCTAAGGATTTAATTGGATACATTAAAGTTTGGGGGATTAAAGTGCAAATACTCAAAAGTTGTGTTGAACCTCATGATAAAGATTTGAGAGTGTCAAACCTCATATATCAATTTTCAAGCGAAAAAACTATGCTTCGAATTTTTAGTTTAAGCTTGAGACTCATTTTTGGCATAGCAAACGTTTGAGTTGGAAAAAGATAATATGGAAGATTTGTAGCCCATTGAATTATGTTTCTAAAGCATTTTGAATTACCTAAATTCGAAAGAGAAACATATGACAAAAATATTGAAAGTTGTTCGACAGGAAAAAATTATGCATTTGCGCCGCATAGATTTAATTAGACGTGGCCGCATCTATACCTCCAGGGCTTCCGGGTCCAACTATGATTTCTTCTATACGACCTCTTCCATTTGTAGTATGCGGCAACATAGGGCTTTTTCGATATGAGATTTTGTTTGCATTTCCAATTGAAACTCTACTTTGGCAATAATCTTTTGGGCATTCTTTCAATACCATAATCCGTCCAAAACATGGGGAAACCTCCCTAGACCTAAAATTCATATTTTCTACATATTTTGGAGGCAACGAATGAGAAATCTTCATCAATCAAAGGCAAATTTTGACAAGATTATTGAATATATATCCTCTATTTTCAACATTTCATTCAAGAAAGTGGATTTCTTTACTTTCAACCATCCTTTTCTAATGTTATTCCATATTTTCTTGTGTAATTCAATATTTATGATGATTAGTTAAGTTCTTCTATTGTATTGGATGATTAAGGAATCATATTTTTGTTTATTTCAATTTAAGACTTTAATTTAGGTATTTCTTGATTGATTTTGCATTTTCATTGTATTATTTAATTGTTTGGCCATCAATTGAATAATTAGTTACTTGTTGTAGTGTAAAAATACTCACAATAAAAGTTTCGAACACGGTAAAATCAACACATGGACAATGAGTATTATGAATAATATCTAAGACATGTGCAATCAGATAGATAACCTAAACTAAATGCATGATTTTCATATGATTTCGAATTAGAAACAAGATTAGGTCGTGTTAATCATAGGTTGGTGTAACTTAAAAATGATTATTCAACATATCAGCGTTATCGATTGTCAGAAATGCATGAAATTAATAAGATTATTAATTGATAATTGAAATAGAGAAAAATAGGAGGAATCATGAATCCAATACAAACATTCACATTTGGTAAAACCATAATTTACTTGCTTTATTAGTATAGATTAGAAGTAGTATAAACAACCACAAAATCACTATTTGTTGTCCGTACTCACTCGAATTTAATACTAATTATTGAACTACATTTTAAACATTAT
>CAIGRS010157287.1:0-22667 GCA_903798395.1 Fraxinus floribunda | reverse complement strand
TAAAATCAATACCAGTTTCCAGCTAGGATCTTCTACTGGGTAGAAACCCTTTTGTTGAAAAGTATTGAGGCTCTTATAATATTGAGCAAAGAATGCCTACTTTTTTGCTAAATGATGGACGGAACAAGTAAAATCTAATAAAATTCTAGATAAATGGATAATATATGAGGGAATTTTAAATGAGGTAACCAAATTTCCTTCTATATACATAATTACGGAAAATTAATCCCCTTTTCAAGTTCATCATGAACACTAATGTCTTATGTGAATGCACTTATCGATCACTTTTTGTGTCAATTTCTCTTGAACGTTTTTATCCTAACTTAGAAAAAGCACGTTTATATTACAGATAAGAAAAGGGTTGGAATTGCCATGGTATGCCAATCCAAGTTGGAATAATAATCTCAATAATCACTGAACTTTGGTTTAAATTTTCACTAGGTCATTGGAATTTAAAAATTACTGTTCATGTTCATTACGTTGGCGATGGATCGATGTGATTGCATATTCCAAAGTTCAGGGATTGTGATGATTAACCCTTTCAATATGCTTCCACACACTAGTACTCTGTACTCACCATCCCCACGGAAAACAACGTTAACGAACAAATGAAGCTCCACGTCTATAATTGCTCTTACCCAAACTCCACCACCAATCAACAAACGACAGCTCAAAGGACGTAACTTTTCCTAGGCGTGGACCCTTCACACACCACCAAACAGATTCCTACGAAAGAAGAAAAGAATCACAAAACCCTGAATCATCCACATAGATTCTCATCTTCCCTCATGGAATTGGCTGCGCGGCCGGTTTTCTGTGAGCTCAAGTCGGATAAATCGGCGGCACCGCTGCAGGTCCAGAAGCCGAAACTGGTGGAGCTGCCACAAACAGCCACTGACAATGGGAAAATTGTGCTGCAACCGAGGCTGTGTACACTTAGGTCATATAGCGGTGATCGCGCGGGGGTAATCAAGGCCAAGAATATTGTTAACGGTGATGATCAAGTTTCAAATTTTTTCGCGACCTTGTCTGAATATATAGAGAGCTCGAAGAAGAGTCAGGACTTTGAGATCATTTCTGGTCGACTTGCCATGGTAAGATTGACTTTTAATATGGAATCTTAGAATTCATTAAGCGAACAATTCGATTCTTCAAGATCGGCGTTTTTAAACAATCAACATCTCTTGGAGACATGTTATCTGATAAATCTCACGTTGCATAAAGATGAACTCGATCCCCTTTCATTAAGACTAAGTTTCTCTTTTGCAGATGGTGTTTGCAGCAACAGTAAGCATCGAGATGGTGACTGGAAATTCTGTTTTCAGAAAAATGGATTTGCAGGGTATTGCGGAAGCTGCGGGGGTATGTTTGGCGGCAGTGACGAGTGCGGCAATTATTGCATGGTTTTCGAGTGCACGTAAAAGGGTAGGTCGGATGTTTACCAAGGCAACGTTATGCAACTAGCTGACGCTCATCGATCAAATCATTGATGGTTTATTTTCTGAGATCGAGCCACGTGATTGGTCAGATGATCAATTTTAGTCAATCAAATATGAATATTGAAGGAGTTGAAAACGGCAAGTAGAAATATATATTGTCATCATAGGATGATATTTTTTTACATTTTGTGAAATAACGTTGTTACTATATTTCAACTGTGTATTGTTTATGTAACTAAATTGTGTGTATATTATGGTTAGTGTCTGAAAATTATGGTTTACATGTCTAACTAATGTTAAAGTTCATTTGGCACGACTTTTGAAAAATAAAAAATTATTTCGGAGATTGAAAAACTGTTTTTGAGTATGGTTGGATAAAAAATAATTTATCTTATTAGAAGACATTTTATAGAAAGTTGGCCTAAGTTAACTTCTTTGAAAGGTTTCTACAAAAGAAGAAGCTACATCGTTCGAGTTTATATATGAAAACTTAAAAAAAATATAATTATTAATAAATGAGAAAAAAGTAAAAAATAAGTAAATATGATTATTAATAAATGAAGTACACTATTTTTGTAATCTTTGAGCTTTTAGTAAAGGGACAATTGCACTCTTCATCGAGAGCTAGAACAATGAAAATTTCAACTCATTGTTAGTGTATGTTTGGCAAAGTTTAGAATCAATTATAAGTTGATCAAACGTTCACTTTGGCACTGAATAGTTAAATAGCAACTTTTCAAAGAAGTAATATTCGACTTTAGATAAAAATACAGAGTTAATTGTTTCAACAATTATCGAGCTTTACAAAAGGTCACAATTCACTAATTGAACTTTACGGTGCACTACATCACTCATTGAAATTAGTAAAATTGCACTCCATCACTCACCGGGTTAATTCCGTCTATACCGTTTGCCTACATGGATGACGGTTTTCACACTTGACCATTAAATTACTTCGACACTGCAGTAACTTGCCCATGTCATGAATCCCCAAACACGTCTTTTATAATGAAAGCGTGAGATGGGATGAAGTATATGAACAAACCCTAACCCCAAATCTCTCCTCGAAGACTCTAATTCCCAAATTGTATGAACCTATCCCAAAAACAAAATTGAACCGAAACTGAAGACCTGGTAAGGGTGATTCTTGAAACCGTTGAAATGGAGAGAACAAATGGAGGTAATTTAGAAATTCTCCCTTCTCTTTACAATGCTAATTTCATTGCTGTTGGAATTTTTGTTTGAAGTAGAAGTTTCCGAAATCAATGGCTTTGTTGTTTCTAGAAGAGATTGGTGGTATGCTAGAGTTCGAAAGTAGTAGCCAAGTGTAAAATCCAACAAGAAGCAAGAGTTGAGTTTTATATTGTTCAAATAGTCTCTTCTCTAGTTGCTTGTGCTTGATTATTTTTTTTCTATTAGTTTTGGTGAAACGTCATGCAGATGAGGCAGGAAGCATTTGAAAAGGCTATTGCATTTGACTAGATTATATTTATTTGTTCAAATAGTCTCATCCCCAGTTTCAATTTATTTGTTCTGACCAGGAAGCATTGTTCAAATAGTCTCTTCCCCAGTTTCTATTTATTTGTTCTGACTAAATGTGGCAGGAAGCATTTGAAAAGGCTATTGCAGATGATTTGAATTGAATTCCACTTACTGAACCTTTTGTTTTTTATGTTTGCTGACTAACTTTTTTTGTGTGTTATGAAAGAATAAGGGGATTTCCCACAATTGCAGACAACCATGGCACCAATTGTAGACATGTCCAAAGAAGCAAAGATGTCCAGATTGTGCTGATAGTTTTATGAAATGAATGGAAGTAGAAAAGACCGCAAACATCGCAAACATTGGTCGGTTATTCTTTTGTTGCATTAGAGATTGCGAGTTTTTCGAGTAGAGTAACGTTGCGCCCAACAAATGAAAACCATTACAAGATGAGGGTCAGTCCAGTGGGGTAAATATGAACGGGAATCAAGGTGCGATTGCTCAGCCATTCATAAGCCTGAATTCAAACTGAAGATCTATCGGGTTTGTTCAAAACTTGTACTCGAATTACCGAACAATCGGACGTCGAGATATCCATTAACATTACGTTTCGCAAGGAAAAATGAGATGTGGATGCGAACGAGAAACAAAAGGGAAGAGATTAGAGAAGACATTCCAACTATGTAGTTGACGAGAAGACGGATTTTAAATTTAATGTTCTCGTATGTAGAATTTGCCTATCTTAGATATTTCATTATGTGATGTACTGAAGATTATTTAAGCGGAATTAGTTTACATATGCAGTGTTGATATTTGGTAAATAGTGGCTTATGTTCAACTTCTTTGCAGCATCAGAACATTTGAACAAAACAACATTACAACATTTAAACACCATTCGAATTTATAATCTGTTCATCCACAAAAACAACATTTGATCACAATATAATATGTGCATCCACGGCATTTTGAACACCTTCCACTACATCACTGAAACACCTAAACTAGTTGACTATGTCACATTATAATATGTGCATCCAAAAACCAGCCAACACCATCAAAAAAATACCAAGACTAGGACGACTGTACATCACATAAAAACCAGTAGCAACATTGGCACAAAAACATCGGCCAGAATTATATGCATAACAAGTACATGCAGCCATAAAAAATCTGGTGTCCCCGCATGACCACTAGCATCCATTTCTTGAAGTTCGACTTGCTCTATCAAGG
The DNA here is from genome assembly GCA_903798395.1 of Fraxinus floribunda. Lineage (NCBI taxonomy): Eukaryota > Viridiplantae > Streptophyta > Magnoliopsida > Lamiales > Oleaceae > Fraxinus > Fraxinus floribunda. The sequence goes on along the minus strand of CAIGRS010157287.1, from coordinate 18,516 downwards.
ATGCTCCACAATTAGGGACAGAAGGAGTTGGCCCATCTTTGAGAACAACAGGTTGCTGCTTAATCTGGGAGTTGGCATGAAGTGAAAATCTCGAACTTCATCGTGTGCTTGGCTCAACTCAAACTAGATCCATTCCCTCGGTCGGGAACTAGTTTTCCCTATCAATGAAAATAACAAAACATCATTAAACCAACACTTTCAACATGAAATGATAAACATTAGCCATTATAAGTACTTACATTTCTTCTCAAGTCCTCAGAAGTGTGCATGTCCGTATTGATTGGCTCCAAATGTCCCTTGTACCAGTTCTGGAGATAGGAAAAAAAAACGATAAGTTGTTATTTGAATTAAAATTAACAATATAAATTCAATGAACTACTTATGTCAAAAGGTGCATCAGGTCTAGAATGATATCTTTTGTTGTGGCCCTTTAAGCTACATATTGAACACCAAATTGGAGTATCTTGGAAGCAGAAAGAATTGCACACAAAGGCAGGAAGAAGATGCACACAAAGGCAAAGGGAGGAAGGAAGAAGCCGAATTTTTCTTCAGCTTTTGGTTTGTCAAAATGAGAACAAGAGACTTCAATTTATAGGCAAAATGGACAAACGAATTTCCAAATTTTTCTCTCCAAGATAGAGTTCAAGAAAACTGTAATGATTACCAAGGATAAGAATTATATAATCATCTAACTTCCACGTGAGAAAAGGGATAGAATCCCCAATTCAAATTATCTCCAAAATTGGGTATTGAGCACCTAGCATAATAGGCTGATTTCCTCAAAATATGCAACGGGATTAGGCTACATCATTTGTGGAGTAGATTTTAATATTCTTCAATCCCCGAACTTATAGCCTATGAAGATAAACGTGCCGCGATTTTTCATCATTACCTAGGGGTTATTTAGGTATCACTAAAATACCCAACATTTTCCTTATTTTTTATCCACACATTATAAAAATAATAATTATTCCGAAATACATTTTTCTGTAAGCATATTATGGGCCATTGAAATGGGAACTAATATTCCATGATAATGCAAATACAAGAACCCAATGTGTTGTACAATAACTCATTTATATTTCTACATAATCCCTCGCTCTATCCACTCCAGTCCAGTACGAAGGAAATCATGCAAAACACTCTTAGTACTTAGTAGGCATACCTCTCCAATGTAATGCAATAATTTCTATTTCAAAAAAAATAAAAATATAAAGCACACGACAAAATTATTAGCCTCTTAAGAAAAACTTATTCGCTTGTAATTTTAACTTTTCGCACTTTTAGAATTGGCTTTTTTGAACTAGAGAACCACGAGGACGAAAATGCTACTAATTCAGAAGTTTGAAGAGTTCATTATCAAGAAGAAAAAAAGGGGCCAAAAATAAAAATAAAAATTCCTAAATCCATATTTGAACTAGTGGAAGTGGAATGTACACGATTCTAGTCATAGGCCAGACCACCGTATTTATGTTTGTCTATCTATTTCCCTCTCGCCCCCGCCAAACCTTATCAAATCAACCATCTTCCAAGCAAGCGAAGCGACATAGAGAAAAATGTCCTTCTCTCTCTCATCATCTCTCAACCAATTTAACTCACCGCACAATCATATTTGTCTCATAAAACCCAGGAAATTCTACGTCGGAGCTTCCTCCTCAACTGCTCCTGGCATCGATCTCACCACTCTCCAATCCGCCGTTGAAAAGGTTTGTTTTGTACTGAATATTGACTTCAACTTCCCACGTGTACTGTAATTTAATTTGCCAGCAGCTAATTATTTAGAATGCCTAATTGATGATTATGTGTAACAAGAATTAATGCATCTCAAGCACGAGTTTGGATGGATGTCAAATTTATGACTCGTGGGTTTGCCTACTTGAAATTTTCATCATCACTAAGTTTTACGCTTGGACAATGAGATTCAATTACAAATATACGTAAAAGTTGTGAGTGGGTGGAGGAAGTAGTACTGATGAACAAACAGTTAGATGATTAGGCAACGATAAATTTTAAGGGTTGGGATGTACAGTGTAGAGTGTATGTACTAGTTTGAAGTCTTTCATTTCATCATAGTATAGAGCAGGGGAGACGAGTGCTTACTGCATTTTTCTTCAATGCCACCCACCTATGCATGCTAAATGTCTCTCCCTTAAACATGACAATGACTTCATGAAGTAGAATATTTTTGCCTTTATATTTCTGTTTCTTGAATCACTTCTAACATATGTTTTTGGTTCAATGTAGAAGGATAGTGATGCAGTTAAAAAGGCACTTGATCAGTTGAGTGAAATTGGTTGGGCCAAAAAGTGGAGTTCTCAACCATATGTCTCGCGCCGTACGGTCAGTCTCAACAACAAATATGAAGTTTTGTGTAGCTCTATCCAAACATTAACCTCAACTACACTAGGATAGAGAAATTTTGGCATGACATATAAAATGTGAATATTTTTTTATTTTTCTTTTAATCTTTCTTTAAGTCCCTTCAGCGCCTATTTCTGGACAGTTCTAGTACAAGATTAGTTTCTGATTAATATATGACAGGCTGCAACTAATCATAACAACTCCTAAAGCCTCAAATCTATTTCTCAGAACAGCCATGCTGATTGCTGGCAATGTACACCTCAATCTCACTGATTGATGCACGTTAGTGTCCAACTAAAAAACACCTAGGTACTTTTAATGACTTCACATATGCGGTCCGACAAATTCACGTAGAAGAATATCTATAGTCCTTAGAAACTTGAGTAGTTTCTAGTAGCTTAATATGGGGAAATATATCATGTAACTATCTGAAAATTTCTGTAACAGACATCTCTACGAGAGCTGACAACTCTTGGAATAAAAAACGCCGAGAACCTTGCTATCCCTAGTGTCAGAAATGATGTAAGTTTCATGGAACTTGTGTCTCATTCGTTTCGTTGCATTTAAAGCATACTCTGGTCTCAATTGGCAGGTGTTCACAGGGATTTGTGAGGTTTGGTAATTTCTAGAGCATATGATAGCAGAAATTCTGGGGTGAAGTTCTTATTGGCTTGATAATTCTTTTTCATTTTTGCGTCAGGTCTGATTATTACAATAGGATGCCAATTTGTGTCTTTGCTTCTATTCCTTTGCCATTTCTTAATAGCCTGGAGGTTTCGAGAATGGAATGAGATGGCCTGAGCATTTATCATCACAAACCCTGGAGTAAATCATGGTACTTGTTAATTAAATTGATTTTCTTCAGTGATGCAGGCTGCTTTTCTCTTTACCGTAGTTGGAACTACAGGGTTTTTGGGTGTTCTAGCTGGTCAACTTCCCGGGGTAACTTTTTCTCCTCTTAATTATCTACTAATATCTCTGTCTCTTGCGCACTGGTGTGCTCCAAGCTCCATGAACATCTTGATTCCATCTGTATGATTCGCTTTCCATCAAGGTTGTCTATAAACATGACCTTTCTCTTTGTGTACATTTACACGGTTTGTTAGGAATTTTTCTGCTTGAACATGTAGCAGAACAATCTTGACACTTACGAGTTCAAAAAGGACATTTTTTTATGATGTTTTTTAACTGGATTGTTGTCTAACCATGGTTTTCATCTACAACTATTCAGAACTCTGAGGGGCTCATCTGATGATAATAAATCGTTTCAGTGCTTTCTCGATCAAAATTCTCTATGATTTCGTTTAATTTGTTGAAATGTTTTCCGAAGTCTAAGGAAGGCTCTTCAAGAAGTACTTCTAAGTAAAAAAGCAAAAAAGCACCTTAACATTGTCAGTGAAGCACCCACAGAAGTTTGGTAGGAGAAGAACCATAAGGTTATAGATTATGGTTTCACATATCCTTGCTCCAAATGCACTGTAAGCAGTAAAGATCTAGAAGGTTTTCGTCCAAGGTGTTCACACATCACTTTAGGCTTATGAAAATGGGAAACGTTATGCATTGTAAACCTAGTCAACTAAACTTTACTAAAAAAAATTAATGCTTGCAAATATGTTCTGTCTCGGCTAAGTTTGAACTGGACTAGTGACCTTTTCTCGCTGTAATATATCCTCTTTCTTGCATTTAGTTTTTCGCATTGATCAATAGCATCTTATACCATATAGATAGTATATTTCATTTTAGTTTCAATCTTTTTTAACATTTATTAAATTTGCTTTATTTCTGAAGTAGTTTCACAACATGGCTATTGCTGTGGAGAAAATTGTAAAATGTTGCATTTCAGATCTGTATACATTCTCGCTCCAATTTTTTTTTGTTTTCCTAGGATTGGGGCTTTTTTGTGCCGTACTTGATTGGAAGCATCTCTTTGATAGTTCTGGCAGTTGGGAGCATTTCCCCAGGGTAGGTAATCAACGAACTATGCTTCCATACCGTACATAATGAAAGAGGGTACTTGTTAACAAGATTATCATTTTTATCAACTCTTCTGCATATCATGAATTCATGATAATAAGGTTAATAAAGGTGGAGTGCAGGCTTACATAGATTATATACATCACCTTCCACCGTATGCACATACTCAAAACACAATTGCTGGCACATGCACGTGCATACAGTAGGCCGTGTGTTGCAACTGATTTTGTCTACTGGGACTTAGGTTGCTTCAGGCTGCTATTGGTGGATTTTCTTCAGTTTTTCCTGATTACCAGGACAGGATTGCTAGACATGAAGCAGCCCACTTTTTAGGTATTTCCATATTGTTTTCATGAGATTCAGCCTGTCAAATCTAGCNTTGCTTCAGGCTGCTATTGGTGGATTTTCTTCAGTTTTTCCTGATTACCAGGACAGGATTGCTAGACATGAAGCAGCCCACTTTTTAGGTATTTCCATATTGTTTTCATGAGATTCAGCCTGTCAAATCTAGCTGCTTTTAATCTTACAAAAATATTACGACATAGCACACAATTTCTCTTCCGGCAATATTATCGCTATTTTCTACGCTTACAAGCTAGATGAATGTTCATGTTTTCTCTCTTTTCTTTTACTTCTCTTAGTTTGGACAGATACCAAAAGCTTGAGTATGTTTTCGGAAAAGAAACTTAAAAGAATTATCTTCCTTTACGTTGCTATCTCAAGAGTAGTTCCATAACTACTTATGATGGAGATCGGTCTTTATTTTTTTGTATTAGTGAATCTGCATGGTTAACTCTGAATACTTCAGGATCCAACATTTTTATCTATGGTTTTGTGGTCACATGTATGATTCTGTTGGCGATATTAATATTAAAGTCCATATCCTCTTTCATGTCCTTTGCTCTTCACTGACTTTCACAGTCTAGTGACACTAATTTAACAGCATTCAAATTTTTTTATTCCAGTTGCCTACTTACTTGGCCTTCCAATCCTTGGATATTCATTGGATATTGGAAAAGAGCATGTAAATCTCATTGATGAAAGACTGGAAAAGCTTATTTATAGTGGCCAGCTCGATGCCAAGGAAGTAGACAGGTATCAATCTGGCAGCTGTAGCTGTTAAATCCTTTAAATTGACATGAAAGATTTTTTTCCCCTACTCAAGTCATTTATGAGATTTCCCCAAAATGTGCATCTGATCAATTATTTGTCACCAGTCAAGGAGTGAAAATTTTTCGTTTTCATAACTGTAGCTCTGTGAACTTCATTAACACTTCATGACAACGTAAGACTCTTTCTATACCATGCTTTATGTTTCCTGTTACCATTTGAGAAATTAACCAGTGATTTAAGAAAACATGCTTTGCCTTGGCCATTTGAAGATGTTAAACATGTGGAATGCTCAATGGGAGAGAGCATTGTCCCCTCTAGCATCATGCTAAAGTTGTAGAAATACAGAACAGGGAACAAGAATGGTGCATGCACTGGCGGATTCAGCACCCGAAGAGCCGGCGAGGCTGCCCGTGCTGGATTCGCTAGGCACAAAGATTAATTAAGATTTATGTAATACATACATACATACATATGTGTGTGTGTGTGTGTTACTGTACAACATTTACCGAAATGGCGTGTAGATCATATGGAAGAGTGCTTGCCTTTTCACTTGAGATACATGGGTTCGATTCCCTTTAACAACATAACTCCTTTTAATTTTTAAACATGGTAAATGTTAACTAATAATTGTACCAATGTTCAACAAAAAGGAGTGTAGCTCGTATGGTGGAGGGGTCATTTAGTATGTGAGAGATATGGGGTTCAATTCTATGCACTTACACTATTTTGTTTATTTTTCAATACAACAAATAATAACTAAACAATTACATATTATTAGTTTTCGGTTTCGAAATAATTTCTTTAAAAAATTATAAATACTTTTATTATTAAGTTTAATCAATCTATTTTATAAAATTCAAATTTGGACAATTAACTCTTTTAAGAGTTCGAAAAACACTTCTTCTTTTGGGGTGAAAAATAGTTTTAGCTCTAAAAATTATTGTTTTCAAAATTTTGCATAACCTTTGCCTAAACTCGGAGCTTGTCTTTATCTTTTAATCATGCTTTATGCATAAACTGTTTTGTTTAAGTTCATAAAAAACTTGAAACTTGATCATACACATATGATTGAAAAATGTATTTTTTTTCTTATTATTTTAGGTTGTACTGGATTATATTTTCAAATGTATATGACTTTTATGTTTTAGTGTATTTATATATTGATTTAATTTTTTTAATATTATTTAATTAAATATTAATAAACAATTTTATTATTGCGGCCATCAACAATCTCCCTAGCTGACTTAATATCCTGAATCCGCCTCTGGGTGCATGGCGGCATAAGTGACACAGAGTGAACAAATTTTAAATTAGAAATGTTGGTTTAATACATCCTTATTGTCGGTCTTATACTTGTGTCGCGGATAGTCGTACTTATACTCTTCTATGATTAACTGGTTTTTGTCAGAAAGTTAGGTGACTCTTGTTCGGCATGTCATTAAAATTGCTCAGTTGTGTAACTATTTCTACGTGCAAAACATCTGAGCTCATTAACTTGTATACCCTTTAACCATTTTTGTTATATTTGGTTCTTCTTCTTAATCCTAGATGTAGACATTGATTGAATTCATTATCCATGAATGTTTACATTCCAAAGTTATCGTCCTAATAGAAAAGGAAAATTGTGAGAGCAAGAGGCCTAAAAATATTATACTTCTCAGGTTGGCAGTTGTAGCTATGGCTGGACTAGCAGCAGAAGGTCTAAAATACGATAAAGTTGTCGGCCAATCTGCTGATCTTTTTACTCTTCAGGTTTGTACATGCCACCTAGAAGGCGGCTTGCACAAATGTTGTACTCTAATCTTAACTCATTGCCCTGTTTCTTCCTCAGAGATTTATAAACAGGAGCAAGCCACAGCTGAGCAAAGACCAGCAGCAAAATCTAACCAGATGGGCAGTAAGTTCTTCACTTAAGTATTTCTACGAATGGTTACAGTAATTTATGTCTACAGAATTTCCCTCTTGATACTACGGAAAATGATGTGAATATATTGCAGGTTCTCTTTGCTGGATCACTACTAAAAAATAATAGGGTGCTTCATGACACCCTTATTTCAGCAATGTCGAAGAAGGCCACAGTGGTTGAATGCATAGAAGCAATTGAGAAGGCCGAGTAAATCACTCACAGGTCGTCATTTTATAGCAAGAAAAATAGAAGAGCATAATGTAAAAACTTGTCCTTTTTCAACTGATTCGATCTCTCTGTCTTGTGCACCCTGGATTTCTTATCAGAGTGGAAATATAACTAGCATTATTCAGACTACAGATGTATCTGATAACTTTTGGAAGAATTATTCTTGTTGTACATAATTTTTTACCTAATTGGTTACCGAATTGACAAGTAGCGGCCCCCTATTGGGGAAACACCTGGGCACCCTGGATTTCTTATCAGAGTGGAAATATAACTAGCATTATTCAGACTTCATATGTATTTGATAATTTGGTAACTAATTAGGTAAAAAATTATGTACTTGTAGCATGGTTGCTTTTGGAATACAAGATCGAACAGCCACATCTAAGATTTTGCACAGCTGAGGAGAAGTTCCAAGTTAATTTAGCAAAAAATTAATATCAGATTATGCTTGAGACAAGTGAGGTGTAAAAAGTCCAGGTTAGAAACAAGCCTGTCGAGTCCAGTCCAAGCCGAACTGCACTTTTCTATGGAGAAATCAAGAGATCTGATTGTAGAAGGAAAGATTCATGGCATGTGAGGAGTTGTTTATAATTGGTTTAAATCATAAATAGATAAAATTGAATGATGAATTTTGACTAGATAAGAATCAGACAAAGTCGAAAATTTGGATATGATTTGGGTCGCTAATGCACAAGTAATCAAACCGGTCATCTTGATTTTTAATTTTACCAACCCAAACCAAAAAGTGCTCTAAATCAAGCTAAGCAAACCCAAATCGAAAATTTTTGGATTGGTTTGGATTAATCAGTTTAGACTTGGTGCAAATTCAATTTAAATCATTTTAAATTACCTTAATAAACCACACAAATAATCACTTTAATCAACTACAAATAGAAAAATCTCACATAATTGTAAGTTTACGAAATGAACTTTAATTAAGCACAATAGATAGAAAGATAAATCAATTTTTCATACATGTTTTTAATCTATTCGATTATTTTTATTTAATTATTTTATCATATAAATAAATATATGTTAAATTTCTAGCTTGGACTGGTTTGGATTTTATAGAGCAACGCGAAACCCGACTTGTTAAAAGCATTCTCAAAATTAAAGTAAAATATGTATCGAATAAAGATTTGTGGTGTGACTTCAATATCGTCATCTGAACTTAGTTCAAATTTAAATTGCGGTCGAACTCGGCTTAAACTTGTTTTAAAGGGTTTGTTTACAACTACCGAAGCCCTAAATTGATCAAAATAACAAAGTTTTTAGCGCAATTGCTAATAAAAAGGAAGAAAATATTGCAGCACAAAAATTCTTATAAATTGTAAACATCAGCCCCTCACCGCACAAACCTTTAGGGATACACTTCCGCTTCTTCCTCCCCTCGACGGCTTCTCAGTACATGCCACTACGCCAGGTATCATTTACTCTCTCTCACTATATACATCTCTGTGTGTATATACAAACGGTATATCTGCAGGAGTGTGTTCTGCTTTGGTATTTTATTTTAATTTTTTTAAGGAAATGAACACAGCCCACACTCCCGGTTCCTAATCGATCTAAACTCAATTCCCAGAATCACAGCACTAAATCCTAATTCCTATATCAAATTCTTTACATTCTCTTCTTTTATTGTTAATGTGGGATAACTAATCAACTAGTTAAATCTTTATCCTGAAGAATTTGTGTTTTCATACTAGTTTACTAGTACAATTTACTGATTTTTATTAACAGTTGTTGATTTTTTATTTCCTTTTAAACAAAGTGGTACATGGTTGCTTTTTTTTTTTTTTTGGATGATTGATTTTATTTGTGTTTTCATACTAGTTTACTAGTACAATTTACTGATTTTTATTAACAGTTGTTGATTTTTTATTTCCTTTTAAACAAAGTGGTACATGGTTGCTTTTTTTTTTTTTTGGATGATTGAAGTTTGTAGGTCTTAACATGTAAGTTGTGACAGTGACATTGGACTTGCTTCAGGTTTAGTTATTGTGTGTTTTTTAGTCTTCTCATAATTGCTTTGTTAACTCCAGCCTCCAGCTTTAAGTTCAAGGCCAAAGGCATATGGTGCAAACTGTTAAGAGTGTTTATTTATCCTCCGTTTGGCTCCCATTATTTGTGATTATAATTTTTGGAATAGAAAGAAAAAGGTTTTGGGTTTACGTGTAATATTATTTTATTGGATAATATGTGGTTGGTAAAAAGAGTGACAAAAATGGATTATTGTGTTTTCAAATGATTTCTATCCCATTTGTTAGATATTTCGTTCAAGTAGAGAAAGATGTATTTGGTGAAATTGATAATCCGTTCAATATGCAGCAATTTTAAAGTATGAAACCCTTATAAAACAATTGTAGTTTATATTAATATCATTGTGTTATTTGAATTCTTTTTCCGTCCTTGCCCTCACTTGACCGACATCTTACTGTGCCCCTGCAGCGCTGTGAGATGCTCCACCATGGTGATAATTTACAGTTATCCTCGTGCAAGTTCCCACATGGTTTTTTCTTTCCTTTCAGTGGAATTATATCCGAACCTAAACTTTTTCCGGGATTTGCTTAATTAAGTTCTAGTGTCGATGAAGAATTTATCTATGCTAACATCTTTTCTGATTGTTAATTTAATATTATAAACAGTAAATTTAGTGTTTACTGCTTCAGTTTTTGTAATTGATATTTACTTTTGAGTTCTGCGACTTAATAATCCATTGGTGGTTGTTTAATGGTTAACTTTCGCAAATCTATGATTTCATTTTCCATTTTGATATTTTTCTACACGTCAAATTTCGATTTCTTCATGTTTTGACAGATTAATTTCAGTACGTTATTTTGTAAGTTGAGTTCTCATTTTCTTTTTTTTCTTTTTTTTTTAATGGGAACAATAGTCAAGTCAAAAATTAATTTCAGCCACATATTCATAATTACAATCCACTTATTAACCACACATTTCGTGGGATCGAATATTATTCTTCTAAAAAGTTGCTAAAAAAGTTACCCGATCACTCCATTATTATTTTTCCCTTTGGGGAAAATAGATGGTTTCTCCTGGAGGAGGAAATGGTGAAGTGTTGGTGAAAGTGAACATGTGTGGAGAGAAAAAGAGAGGTTTTGGGAAAAAGTTGGGAAGAGAAAAGGCGAAACAGTGTTAGACACTAAGGGGTTGTTTTCTTTGTATTTCGATTTTGTGTTTTGAGTATCCATTTTGAGATTGTTGAAAATGTGTTTTTTTTGGCATTTCGAAAAATTGTTTTGAAAACACCCAAAATGCGTTTTGAAAATTTTGGCTTGATTATAACTGAAAATATCCAAAACGACAAATTTTTCGTTTTGGGTTTTCTTTGTAAATTTTTAACTTGTTTTCAAAAACACGTTTTCAAAACTAGGAAAGAAAACGCGTTTTCACTGTTTTGAAAAATTGAAAACAGAAACGGCTTGAAAATGGTAAAGAGCACGGGTCCTATTACTCTTATTCATTTGGAGACACCCATGTCATTTTTAGCATATGTTTGACACCCATTTTTTTCCCATTCTCATTCTCATTCTTTTTCTCTTTCTTTATTTCAACCACACATTCTATCAATAAAATAATATTACACATAAACCCAAAAATTCTCTTTACTTTTTAACCACACATTCTTCCATCAATCACTATTCAAAAACCAATTTTTTTACCCAAAATGGGTGTCAAACAGAGTGTAAGTTATACGAGCCATCCAAGGCTAAAATGTTAACCAAATAAATATAGACCAAGATTCTATTTAGCCTATGTTTGACACCCATTTTTTTTTTTCATTCTCATTCTCATTCTTCATTTCAACCACACATTCTATCAATAAAATAATATTACACATAAACCCAAAAATTCTCTTTACTTTTTAACCACACATTCTTCCATCAATCACTATTTAAAAACCATTTTTTCTCCCAAAATGGGTGTCAAACATAGGCTTATTTTTATTTATTTATTATTTTTTTTTTTATGATGATGTCCGGCACAAGAAAATGGAAGGTTGGGATGATACTGCCAAGAAATAAAAGGTTTTTGGACATGAGCGACAATTTTCCCCGAAAAGAATTGCATGGATGTTTTGTTGATAATTCTTATTCATAAGGGATAGATATAATCATATAAATAAGAGCTTTGGTATATTTATTCTCAAGGTATTCTCTTCTTTTTGCTAGTGATGAACTGTTTTTACTTATTTTTTTAAATTCATAATTGTATTTTGGGTTCTATATATTTTTCTTGTTACATTACCTTAAGTACATCTTATTTCATATCTGAGTCAATTCCCTCCACCGAATGTAGTGTTACTATTAGGCAAATTTAATCGTGTGTTAATATCATTCTCAAACTTTTGGGTTAACTGCTTCCACGCTGGTTGATGTGATTCATGTGTCTATGGTGACTGTGTTACCATTGTGAGATTCTATGTTGTAAACTTGGGAACACTTTTTTGGCAGTTCAACTAATCTAACGAGGTATTTGAGATATATGAGAATAGAGAAAGTTCATATGCCAAGGTGGAAATTGATTTGATGTCCGTAAGCATAACAGAATATATTGTCAGATTGGATGCTATCTAGAGCCTACATTATATGTTTATGTATTCTGTCATACTACTAGTAACAGTTGCAATGTAATATTTTAGAACTTGGAGATGTTTTGATCAATGAGGTTCCCTTTCAATTAGATGGCTAAGGGAATAAGATAATGCAGGATGGGAACTACAGAAACTTACATATATTATATGCAAATATGTACAGTTCTATTATACAGGTTCTTGGAATCTTTGAGATCATGAACATATCAGACACTTGACACTACATTTATTTCGTAAAAGCACGATAATTATGTTGAATTTTTTTCCAAATTACATTAACAACTGTGAATTTTCATTTTGAAAAGTATTACGTTAATCATTATTTACCATAATTAAGAGCATTGATGAGTTTGTCATTAAGTGCTTCCATGTCCTCTCCATGACTTCATAATTCATAAATGTTATATGGAGAGCGGTACAGTATTATTAACTATTATTCATACATTGCATTAGGTATTTAATATTATCTCTGTGAGCCTTTCAATTTTGAGACCAGTCATGGTTTGCTAGAGACATTTGTTAAGATGATATTTGAAAGAGGCAGTATTAAGTAGAATTGGAGCATAAACTGGGCTGATGTGTCTATTTTTTTCTCTAAACATTTGAAGGAGATAAAGTTATGTAAGTAGGTTCCATATGAAGTATTATATTTTTATAATATTTGGTAAAGTTTTTATTTTGAAACAACCCAAAACAGAGATAAAGGCATTTATTTTGAAAAGGACTTCCTAATTATTAGATCACCCAAGGTATTTCCTTGAGCAGAGTCTGGACATATTTCTGAAGTTGATCTTGAGCAGTGAGCGCTGAATGGCTCTTTATTGTAGAAATTATTCAAAATGTGAGGTAGAACTAATGGGCTGGCTGACAGTGGAGAGAGTCAGTGTTTGTGAAAATCTATTGTATTTCACTCATAAGAATGTAAGGATAACTTGAAGATCAATTTATGCCCTTGTTTGGGCTCCATTTTTATGAGGTTTTGAGAAAAACGTATTTTGGAATAGTAACTTTTTGGAGAATGTATGGTTAAAGAGTAAGAAAACTTTTGGGTTTACGTGTAGAATAATGCTCCTTGGACAGGCTCAAGGACATGGATGGAGGTGACAGGGTAGTGTGGCAGACAATGATTGGGTTTTTTTTTTTTTTTTTCAAACCATCCAATAATGTGTCGACACGTGTCCGCCCAATTTTTTAACATGTCATTGAGCCTGTTTGTGTAGCATGTTTGTTACGTGTAATATTATTTTATTAAAGAATGTATGGTTGAAAATGATTTTTGAAAAAAATGTAGTTTTGGATTAATGGGAGCCCAAACAAGGGCTATATAATACAAGATTTTTTGCTACAATTACATTTTGATTACCTCCATATCATTTTCCTTGTCTTTTCATTTTATTTTAGACAACATTTTTGATATAATTCAGTTCCATCATTATTGACCAGTTCCATTTTAGGATAATCAAATGGCTGATGCAACTCAAGTAGAAGACAAATTGTTTGAAGAGATCTCAGAAAACACCCCTGACAAGAAGCAAGAAACCCTTGAAGAGATGCTTTCTAGGCACAGGTACTGTATCTGTGTCTAATCTCTGTCACTTCTTTCTTATGTTAAATATTGTGTTTCAGTTTGAGGGTTGAAGACTTGAAGTAATGTTTCTAAGACCGTTTCTTTAAGGAAGTTTGATTTGATCTGCGTTTGGGAAGATTTGGTAGAGATCTATCCTCGCACACTTGTGGCAAGTGGGGCAATAATCCAATTGCCGAAGGATGAAAAACAGTATAAAATGCTATTATCTGAGACTGTTGGTGTTTAAAAAAAAAAAAGAAGAAGAAGAAGAAGGGCTGAACAATCAAGAATTATATTAGCATTCTATTACATTCAAGTAATTCAATTTGTTTATATTCCCATGTCTATTTAATGAGTTGCAGGAAAGAGACAACGGAGCTACAGAACAAGGAAATTGCAATGAAAAAGGCAGCAGCTAAAGGCAGCAAGGCTGAACAGAAAGCTAAGAAAAAACAAGTTGATGAAGAGATATCTAAGCTTTCAATGAAGCTCAAAGAAAGACATGCAGAGGAATTGGCTTCTTTAGGTTATAGCACTAGAGCTGGGAATGGAACAGGAAATGTCGACAATTTGGTTAAGGCCATTGCTGGGGTTTCATTAACCAATCAAGCTGACCATTCAAAACCTAGCAAGGGTGTCAAGCGGCGTGAGAAAAGGTCTCAACAGGAAGCTGCAAGAGAACAAAGAATACAAGAAGAGCAGAGCAAGATCGCAAGCGACCGAATGATTGAAAGCGAGAAGTTAGAACAAAAGCTGGAACCTCTTGGATTGACTATTAATGAAATAAAGCCTGATGGGCACTGTCTCTACCGAGCTGTCGAGGATCAGTTGGCCCTCCACTCTGGAGGTTCTTCTCCTTATACTTACCAAGAACTTCGCGAAATGGTAGCTGCTTATATGCGGAAACATGCATCAGATTTTCTTCCATTTTTTCTCTCGGAGAATCTAGCAGACGGAGAATCTGAGGAATCTCTTGCAGAAAGGTTTGAGAATTACTGTAGAGAAGTGGAGTCAACGGCAGCATGGGGAGGGCAACTAGAACTTGGTGCTCTAACCCATTGCCTGAAAAAACATATTTCTGTATTTTCAGGATCTTTTCCTGATGTAGAGATGGGAAAGGAATACAAATCTGGCGATGGGACTGGCTCATCTAGTTCAAGTATTATACTATCGTATCATAGGCATGCTTTTGGGCTCGGTGAGCATTATAATTCAGTCGTCCCCAGTTGAGTCTGATATATTTTATGTTCATTTCATGCTCTCGGTACAGAGAACCAGTTTAAGCTACAGTTGCTTTATCACATTATTTATGATTTCGGACTCGGATTTTTCTGGTAAGTCCATCTTTGTAAAAGTGAAACATATCTCGTATTTCAGGTTTGTTTAAGTAGGCATTCTATCTTCATTTGTGAATTAACAGGCTTCTTGGAAACAGCTATGGTTCTTTTCTTGTTTTTAAACGAAAATTTTTGGTTTGTGACCATCTTGAAACATCCGTCTGTAATGTGGTTCTGACTTGATTCTTGCAGCTGGTTTGTCGAATAACTGAAATTACAGTAGATCGTCTTTAAGTACTCGTTCCTTGGTTCGTTTGTGTTTGTCGTACTATTTTTGCAAGTGTAATGCATATAAACTTGGTGATTTATATTCCCAGTAATGCTGGATACCTTGCACAACACATGGTAGTGGACGTGATCTTGAATCGTTGCATTTTCCTCCTAATGGACTTGACCTTGCAAAATTGTTACTGATTTTACATAGGGAAAATGGTTTAAAATTAATCAATAGACGGAGGATGGATTAAGTGAACCCGACTCATTAGGTGCTTAGAACTTGTTTTACATGGAGATTCATGTTCAATTTTAGTATAACGAATTAGAAGAGTGACGGATGAAAGAGTAGCAATACCGTGCATAGTAGTTGTTAATGATCTAATTGCCTTGAAATTCCGAAAAAAAAAAAAGATTCATGTAATTAATTATAAATTTATAGATGTGCCTTTTCTTTTTTCTAATTCGCGATCCCTTTATCGAAGCAAAGTCGCCATGAACAAATTGGTAATTGTATCCAAACTCCGAGGAGCTTTTGAGATGTAGAAATATACAATCGAACAGCTACTTCAATAGGCACTTATTTTAAGTCAAATATCGATCACAGAGCAGTGAAAATTAAGCCAGTTATACATGAAATAATTTTCACTCACTCAGCCATGAAGATGATCATTAATTTTCAAGAACATCATCAGCAGCTGCTGCAGGTGGGTTCTCTTGGAGGAAGTAGTCATGGCGGAGTTTTCGAGAAACTTGATAAAGACCTGTACACGCCATAGTGAAGTTAACACCCAAAAGGTTCAAGTTTCTGGGAGTGATGACAGTGCAATAGCGAGACCAAATGAATCCAGAGACTGCAAAAACCATTTGCTGGGGATACGAAAGTGTTTCGGGTGGCTTTGAGAAGTCAGAAATATTGGCTATGCTTAGTCCCCATTTGAAGGTTGGTGCCCAAAAATGAATGGTTTTTGGACCTGCTGGATGGTTCCACAGAGCCTTCAACTTGGAATTCGCCATAATCGACCTCTCTCTCTTTTGGATAAATTTTACAGATATGAATGAGTCACCAACTTGTCATTAATTTCCACGCCAACAAAGTGGGAGTCTGCGAGACAATTGAATGTTTTATTGTGAAGTAGTCAAACTTGCAGTATTGGTTAATTATGATTAATATAAATAATTGAAAGCGGTGGGTCATCACATCAATTAATTGTTACGACTATGAATGCACGCAACTCAAGGTTGCAACTTGCAACAGCCAACAGTTGGGATATTTTAGAGTAGAATAATGCTATCTTGCATTGTCCAATTTGATACGGCATCAATTTAAGTGATACTATGCAATATCTACAATTAATGGTAAAATTATGACTCATATAATTAGGCGTCTCATTCAATGTCATTTGGTATTACCTGGACTAATGTTATAACGTCAGTAGAGCTTGAACGGGTTCTTGTTGGCACAAGGATACAAATGCCCTTTGGGCCTATTGATGTGGCCCAGCTGGAAATCCTTGGAGGCCCAGCTCAAAAATCTATTTTATAAATGGTGCTAAAATCGTGTTTTGCTTGAGGCTTAAAAACGTGCATTTCTCTTCCCAAATTGGACGCAATGTCGCCATGTGTCGCCTCCAACACCGTTGGATTGGTGGCTATTAGGTGACTCATTATAAGGCCATTAGGGTTTGAGAATTTCATTCTCTTCAGCTTCTCGACACTTCTCTTTTCTTGAGTGAATCAGTTTGTTGGCAAAGAGAGATCCTCATCGTGATATAAATAGGGCTTGACTGAGTGTTTTTTCAAATTCTTGTAATACTTCATTTTGGACGTGATTCATACTAAATCAGTGGTTGTTCTCGGTCAAAAAACACTTGAGTATTTGAAGCTTGGCTTGAGTGCCGATTGACTGGAAAGATAAGGTTTCATTCACATTTTTCGTTTCACATTTACAGATTATTAGTTCAGTTTTATTATTGATTCTTGAAGTTCTTATTTCAGTTCCTTTGAGTTGTTATTTTCAATTTAGTATTGTTAAGTTTAGCACATATATTTTATTGTGTCTGAGCTAATCAGTGTGATATCCTCCCAACAGAGCTAAATAACATTAATCACATATGATATTTGGAGGATAGGTGACTTTCTCACAAGTTTTTGAACTCCACAAATTTCGTAAATAAAAAAAATAATGTTATTCATCTGAGTGATAATGGTTATGGGTATGTGATAATGGAGTCACCATCATATTGTTTAATGAAGTTGAAATGCATTTTTATTTATTGAACAATGTGACAATAGCTTCATCATCGTAACTCCTGATGTATAGCATTATTCGAACCAAAATGAACACAATTATGAGTTCGACAGCTTGTAACCCAAATAAATTTGGATATTCGAGCAAAGTTTGTCATCTTCTCGTAATTTTAGGTCAATTTTGAATGTTGAACCGACTCTCTATAGTATTTGAAGATATTCGAACTAGAGAACAATTGAATCTCATTCCCTTTCCTTGGTAAGAATAAATTAGAATCAAATATGTAACGAGAGCTAAGTTACTATATGAATTTTTTTTGGCAAAAGTAGGAAGCATCACCTACTTTCCTAAACATGACTATTGACAAAATAATTTCAGGATTCAGCAATTAATGTTGAAAAAGTATCCTAACCAGTTTTACGAAAGTTATTTATATTCATACCACATATTTGTTAAATATATCATATTTTAGTTATAATGAAGGTATATAATTATGACTCATTTTGACACTGGTGTCCATAATTTTTCATCGCATTCTTATATTTAACATTCAATTAATTAACACATTATTCTAATGGCAATTTTTGTCCAAAAATTCTGTTGTCGTGAGGAAAATATAATCAAACTTTTATATTTATCGTTTATCGCACTTATTCGAAAATACGAAGGACGAATAAGTTTTTTAATTGCTCTCTAGCAATTTTTTTTTTTTGCCATTGTTTGGGACGAGATGTACTAATTTATAGAGATTATTAATAGAGGTTGAAGATAAAATACGGCAAAACAAAGCACCCTACGATCTGCCATATAAGTAGGCTATTATTTTATTCGAATGAGAGAGTACACGATTGCAAGCTTCAGTTCATTGCTAACCAAAGAAAACTGAAATAACATTACAATTGAATTTGACAAGAGCATCCAACCAGAGTAACATTTATAAATTACATTTACAGC
>CAIGRS010157261.1:0-18072 GCA_903798395.1 Fraxinus floribunda | reverse complement strand
ATTGATATAGACCACCGATGAGTAACAAGCTGGATTATGATACAAAAATGCAGTACGTCCCAACTAGGTAACATCATAAATTGGGCTCTTTTAGATGTGATTTTAGCACCTCGACCCTTCAAAAACATCGCATGTATGTGACATTGGAGGATCATTCACCTCTGGGTTTCGAAGAGCCAGTTGAAGTTCAAGATCGTGAGCAAAGAAGGAGCTAGAAGAATGTAGAGTGTGCTGGAATGGAAGCTGCCGTCCACTTGCTCAAAGGAGTTAGAATAGATTCCAAATTCAGTTATACTGCTAGTGTGTAATTAGTGTATAACAGACTTTTGTTTTGTCACTTGTACAAACTTGTATATATATTCTTGTAACCTTCTTCTGCTTACTTCTTCCAGAATTTGATTCATCATTGTTGGTTCAATTAATAGCAATCACTTACTTGATTTTCTTATGTGGTATCAGAGCTAGAAAGGCTAATAATGATGGCACTAGTGTCACTGATACAGATCAAAATCCAACACTGTCTCAAAACTCAAATCCAAATCCAAACTCTCATTATCCATCTCTTCCTAACAGTCCATTCTTCATTGGTGCAAATGAAAACTCAGCTCTTTACTTAACATTTTTACTTCGCGCAAATTTATATTGTTCTATCTACGTGCATACTTGTGTTTAGATTATTTTCTATCATTTGCATTTTCAATACATTAATATTTTGAGTGATTAACGAAAAAAATTTAATAACCAATTCACCCCCCTATTGGTTAGTTAATCTTGAACTTTCAATTTGTTTTAGAGTTCGGTACTTACTTTCTTAAAGATTTCATAATCTTGAATAATGGCTAACACCATGTTTCAAAATCTTGAGGGACATTCCACAAATCGACTTCCTTTCTTTGATGACACACATTACAATTATTCGAAAGATATGATGATGATCTATGTTCAATCCATTGATTATAATATTTGCGAAATAATTGAATATGGTCCTTATGTGCCCATAAAGACTATTAAGATTGATGGAAGACCCGCTCAAAATATTCATAAACTTAGAGAAGAATCTGATGAGAAGATAAAAGAAAATTGTCATTAAATGCTAAGACCAAAAATTTGTTTTATTGTGCACTAGATAGAAATGAATTTAATTGAATTAGCACTTGTGATTCGACATATGATATTTGGCATGCTCTTGAAGTTACTCATGTTGGAACGAGTAAAGTTAAAGAAACTAAAATAAATATGCTAGTTAAAGAATTTGAAAACTTCTTCATGAAACGAGGTGAATATATTGTTAACATGATTACTCGTTTTACGGATATTGTAAATGGCTTAAAGGATTTTGATCAAAAATATAGTTTAGGGTCAGTTACATGCTAATCCTTTTTTTGCCACTCGATTTCAGTTCATTACTAAATCTAGCGAGTCACTTGTAGGTGACAATTTATCGATCTACTGTAACTCTTGCGACCCTCGTTTTTTTACTTAGAATCGGAACCGTTATGAAGAACATAGGCAATTGAGATATATGCACACGTATACTGCAACTCTCTTTTTTTACTCGGAGTTGGAATTGACTATGAAAAACATAGGTGCGGTCGTGATATGTACATACATATATAGATGTGTGTGCGAAAGATGAAAGGATAACTCTACTTGTACATAATTTGGGTTATATAATGGTGTCCATACACACACGTGGGTGGGGTCCACTCGAATATTTTATTCAAGCGGACCCCACCTCATGTGAGTGTATGAACATCATTATATACATCAAATTATGTACACCAAGCATCACTCGAGATGAAAAGGGACCTGTGTCATAGCCAAAGAGGAGGCCACCAATGCCAGAAGAGAAACCAAGAAGAAGTACGTAAGGATTCTTCCATGACAGTGACAAGCAGTCTCTGAAAGCTGTTGTACCTACATCTGTATGCATACCTCCTTCCATTTTTGTCTACTTTTAGAAGGAAAAGAAAGCCCTTTTTTCTATTTTCTCTTGTTATACATGCAAACACTTTCAAAATTTCTAACGTTTATTTTAAAGTTCAAGTACAATACTTAACCACAAATTTAGACGAGCATATGCATGTCAAAACAATAGTTAGGATCGAAACTCATACTTGCAGTGAAATCATTGGTTAAATGTAAGGTGAAATTAAATGACTTATTTAATTTCATATATTATTTAATGTTACATTAACGTCATCTAAATTAGAGTTGTAACCTCAGTGGGGCTACATAGCATTACTCTTCTTTTTATGTTATTAGCTTGAAATTTTTGCCACCAAGTTTTCATATTACAATAAATGTTGATTTAATATGTGGTAGAAATTTAAATTTTATAAATATATTTAATGCTATAAAAATTCGTGTTAGTTACGTATATAGATTAAATAAAAAATAAATTGAATGAAGTATTCATTTAATCAAATTGAAATATGTCAATGCCATTATGAAAGTGAAATGAATAATTAAAAATTTAAGTGTCACAATGAATTAATTAATTTTTTTAAAGGGATAAACCTTATATCCAAACTATCAACCAACATTTAAAAGATAGTAATTAATTACATTGTAAAAATAAAAAATAAAAAATGAATACATTTTTCAGATGGCAAACATACACGTACGATAGGGCTGGCTTTCTTTTGGTAGTAATTGCGAGCATTTCTTCTCTTTTTTTAACGTGTACATTATACTTACATATAAAAGTTCGTATCCTTTTTTTATATCCGAAGATAAAATAATACCGCGACTATCTTTCGAACATTCCTTAAACAATCCTCGTTATTGCCAATATTATAAAAACTTATCTTGCAGGAATTTTAATAATCCTCATTTTTGCCTGAGGTAAACTTTTTTCAAATTATTAAAAACAAAGTGTATATATAATTAAAAATTATTAAGGGAAAAAAAATGTAATTATATAGATTATCTATAAATTCCAACACACTCAGTTCTACAAGAAAATTGGAAAGAAAAAAAAAAAGGATTCAAAATCTAGCAAAAAGCCTCAATGAAATTCAAGTAATTTTCTCATTGTTTAATCTGATGATTTACTAAATATTTAAATAATTAATAAGAAGTCTCGAGTAGAGTGCAAAATAATAAGGACTAAGCTACACGTACATAATAATTTACTTAATGAATTACCAAATCGACAAGTGGCGTCCCCTATTGGGAGACGGTAAAAGATTAGGTAAATTATTAGGTACAAGTACAATTTTCCAAATAATATTAACCCATATTTTTCCTAAAAATAGTATAATATAATTATTCAACTCGATCTACAATTTGACGAGTAAGCTATGTTTAAGGTCTTTAATTCATGACGTGTTTTATTTCAAAAATTTACCTTTTAAGAACATGATAGCAAATGTTTAATGGATATAAAAATTTACCTTTTTTTTACTTATTTTTTTGAGAAATGGAAAATATAAAGTTAAGGCCACTTTTAGTTTGCTAATTGGACAGATCTCGTAGTTCCGACGGAATGGAACGCCCGTGTATTTTTCTTCTTTTCTTTTATCTAATCTCTCTCTCTCTCTCTCATAGTTAACTACTTAACTTTTCGATTAATGCTGTTTGTACAGTCTTTGTACACAGCCCTCTCTCTCTCTCTCTCTCATAGTTAACTTTTCGATTAATGCTGTTTGTACAGTCTTTGTACACAACTTTGTACATAGCCCACTCACATGGAGTGGACCCCACCACATGTGAGTGGGTTGTGTACCCAACTGTGTGAAAAGACTGTAAGTATAGCCCATTTCTAACTTTTCTGATATAGGACCCCTTGGTGTACAGGGGCTCTATATTCAGGGCGCCGAGCTGACGTCCTGTGATAGATGGGGGGTTCACTATCACAAGGTATAAGGGGCCTTGTCCTTCCCGATATTCTACTCAAGCTATAGAATCTGTCTCTCTATAATATAATACCAAATATATCCTAATAGAACTATAAGTCTAGAGTAAGTTTGTTTTTAGTAGCACACTTGAATAAATATCTACAATTTTCTATCCCATTACTCACCTTTTCGCGACGAATTATTTATTCCAACAATTATTTTCCAAAATTCTCAATCAAATTTGGATACAAAATAATGATGTGTATATATAAAGAGAAATCACTTTCGAACTTAATATCTAGACGGCACAATACAAGCCATCACCTACGAATTTCCCCAAGTAACATAACAATTCATCAAGGGACAAGAATTTGAACCCCGAATTTATTCTTGTCTACTAATAAGATACACAACCATTAAAGTCGACAATAAAGCAAGTTAAACCTCATTTGTCCTAAGCAATACAACAATTGATCGATACTACTGAACGCTAGGCGCCGGTGCTCGTTTATGCTCTTCCAGCATCTTTAAAACTGAAGTATTCTGAACAATACTTGCGCGCAACAGCAATTTGACTACTTGTGTCATGAAGTAGGAATGCTTTACTAACTACATCAAAATGACAATGCCACCTGTATAAATTGGTTGAAATTAGACTTCGTATTGGGTACAAACAGCACCATTTGTTCTACAACTTGCAAAACGAACTCATGTAAGATGTCAAAAAAATCACCACCCTGCTACAGACCAAGTATAAAGCAGAGTTAGGAATTATAACCTCGGATGCATAAACAATCTGACACAGATTGAATTTTAGAAAATTGAAAGAATGTTGAACTGCGAATAATTTTCTGGAACAAAACCAAGAATACGGAGACACACAACATAAATAGAAGAACAGGTTAGGATTCGAACCTGACATTGACATTAATCCCTAGCGGAACTTTTTCAGGCGTTTAGGGGGTTTCGTCATTTCTTTCCTTGAATCCTCGAGTTTTTTCTCTCTCTAAATGGCTGCACAATTTTTGAAAAGGATCAACTATCAATAAATTTAACATCAAGATAGAAATCAAAGATCACAGCACACGAGGATACTTTCATCGTAGATATAAGGGTAAGACTGTTAATGGGTTATCATCGCCTATAGAGAGAATTTCACACTCAAAACACAAATGAATACTTAAAATAAGAAAATTCCACACTGAAGCAAAATTGAAAACTTAAAATTAGTACGAAAGGAAAAGCAAAAAAAGATAAATAAATAAAAGAGAAGGATGCTTTGAGATGCACAATATATAATTAGCAATAGATGTAAGTGTAACTTACTACATAGTAGTTCTATTATGTAACTAAATCTATATATATAACAAGGCCAACTTCACAATAGTGGCCTATATTATGTAAAATATTTAACCATTTTATGTCTATGTAATTTTTAGTTAACAGAAACCCCTGTTATGTAAAATATTTAACCATTTTATGTCCATGTAATTTTTAGTTTTTATTCAATCAAACCAACATAGGTAAAGTATCAAATGTTAAGTGGTTGTGAAAATTTGATAGTGGACTAAATCTCCACTTAGGAGTCTGTGCACTTCAAGGATCAAATTCACAAGGGACCAGCAATAGTTTATTCACCATACAGGGAGTAATCGCAAAAGTAGGTTACTAGAATGGATTAGCCAAAACACTTACGAACTGATGAAATCAAAGAAGAGACGATCAAACTTTTATAATCAAATAGCTAGATACGTCAGCACTCACACATTGAGTGTATTTCCAACAGAGGCAGACGATATAGTTATCTCATACAATGGTTGTTACTTCAAATGGAATTATTCATCTTTTACATCCAGACTCTTGCCAGTCTATCCCAACCTCTGGCAGAAACAACTTTGGCAGCCCACACCCCCCACCCAAACTCAAACTCAATCCCAAACCCATCCACATGCACACACCGATAAATGCATAAAGAGCAAGTAGCCAACTCATTTCTACAATTTTGCCACAACCTGACCATCGTCTTATTTCTTGGCAACTTCACATGAGCTTTTGACACATCAACAACATAATTCTGTATTTTGGGACTTACCCACTGGAAACAACAAAATACCACCGAACATCCACAAATAGTTTAAGACGTAGCAATTTTCATCAACCATTTTTCTTTCCAATTTAACAAAGGAAAGAGTGACCACATGCATGACACGTGCCATTTATAGTAGCTTCACATTGGCTGCCAATTTTTTATAGTACCACATGATTATTGGTCCTTTTGGCACCACAATTTAGTTAGTAGTTAAACACTTGGGCTAAAGGACGAGAAGTGACAGGATTGCCATTTTAATAGCACTGGCATGTATACGGCATCACTTTTTTGGTGGTAAAGATAATTGCAGGGTAAACCACTGGATTACTTCAGTGGCTCGTGATCTGCCATTTGTTCATATATTGTTTCGAAAGTTAGGTCAACGTGGAGTAGGGCGCTGATGATATTGGAGTCCGCCTGGAGGGGTGGATTGTGGATGATTGTTCAACAGATGGAGAGATTTGGTTCCAAGACATCATTCCAAGAAAATGACACTTATTCCTTCAAGCAAATTTTTCCTTTTTTTATCACAGTAGAATGTTTCGTGCTAACCTTGTGTTTTCTATGCTTTTCTGATTCAATACTCTCTTTCAATTTCTCCAAAGCTGGTTCAAAAGAATGATATAGGAATCAGAAAATAAGAGAAAATGCATCACATGAATAGTATCAATATGTATGCACAATTCTTTTTTTTTTTTTTTTTGCGTGGAAAAAGTAATACTTTCTGGAATACGTCAAGTTTGAATTACTTGAATTATCAACGGGATGAGTTAAATGATATATAACTTCCAAAAGTCCGTAGATAAAATAATGCACGAATTACCTATAGTATACAGAGTACGAAGCGACTCTATTGATTCAGACGGGATAGAATAAACAGGACATGAGTTATTATCAGCCTTCTGCAAAAGCTTTTTGAATCGGTTAACCTGACATGAATTCCAAGTGTTACGAGCAATATACGAGGAAAAAATTATCAAATTTCAGAACCATCTTTGTTTGCATATATTTATTTGATTTATGTTAATTAGAGAAACATGCAAATGATATTCAATATTGCTTCAGAATGCACAGTGACAAAACATGTAAATAAAGGAAAACACAAACAATAAGAAAAACAGAAATCAGTAAAGAGAAAAGACGAAAATGATGGGAAAGTAGAAGCAACTGAAGAACCAGAACATAAGCAGGAAAGAAAAAGAAATACCTCATCTTTGAGCAACAATGTGAAGCAACGCCCAGTTTGACCAGCTCTCGCAGTTCGACCAGCCCGGTGAATGTATGTTTTGATATATATGGGCATATCATAATTAATTACATTTTTCACCCCTTTAACATCCATTCCACGAGTCATTGCGTCAGAGGAAACTAGAATTTGTGTTTCTCCGGTTCGGAATGCCCTCAATGTCTTGCTGCAAGACAGATTTCTTGGCAAATTAGAAACCAATCGTGCACGACTGTATAACCAATGACCATGAATTGATCAAGAACTGGACATTGCAATCATCAATTAGAAATCTCTTTAGAACTGATTAGATTTTAGTGACTAGTTTTCCCTTAAGAAAAAATTATGACATTTCACCTAGGAAACCTGTATATGCTTATTGTATAGCTATATGTCACTCAATTGCATAAGTTCACAGCTTGACAATAAATCCTCGTTCTTATCTCCCATAACAAGCAAAGGAAAATACTAGTGTGGGGCAGAATAAAATCTTACAAGTTTCAAAAATCCTATCTAAAACAGACAAGAAAATATACATTACTAAGGATGCAACTTCTTACGCACATAACTAAACTGATTTTTTGACATGCAATATAGCCCATCATCACATGAACAAATCAGAGCTGGCTGTCATTGACTAACGATGAAAGAGATACATGAACATCTATTTTGAATAGTTATTTAATGTGAATAGAAAAAATCAGAAAGCCACTTTCCAGTAAATACATACAAGCATTCCCTTGAGCTTAGTTCATGTTCCCTCCCCAAAAGAATCCTTTCCAAGGATAACATATAGGTACAATATTCACTTCCATACAAACCCAAAGCCATAGTACAATTGCCTCAAATATTTAGAAGGGGGCCAACTAACTCAACTGGAACCAATATCACTAACACAAGGATAGGACAATTTGATATATTCACACGTAGGTTATGGAACACGTAGCACATATTGCTTATTTTTATTTTTAGTCAGTTTATCTCTGGACTTAACAGATGTTAAGTTAAAAGCAAGTATCATGGTCAATGTGCATCCCCACATCAGTATAATTTCCTTGTATTCCCACTATAGCATCACTCTCAGTGGAGGTGGCGGGTATATTATTTGTTTCAGAGCATCTGATTGTAGTTGTACTTACCCACCATAAGCAAATATGCATGTGTGTGCACGCGTGCGGAGGGAGAGAGATAGACTGAGATGAATCAAATTTAACTCATGGCAACCCACCTTTATCCCCCCATCTCCCTCTCGAGTTCCATATATGGAAGACATTAAGAATGAACAGAAAATAATTTATTTTAATAAACAATGTAAGTGGGTTTCGACTACCTTCTTATGGTCTGACGTTGAAGACGTGAGTATTCTTTGATCTTGATTTGCCGATCACCAAAGAAATTCAGCAAGGTGCACAGCCTATGAGTTGACTCTACAGATGACGTGAAAACAATACATTTCTCCCCTTGCAAAGTTTCCAATAGGACAAGTAGATAAAGTGGTTTAAGCTTTGGTTCACATATCTGCACTCAATTGAAGGAATTCATCAACAT
Organism: Fraxinus floribunda; assembly: GCA_903798395.1. Classification (NCBI taxonomy): domain Eukaryota; kingdom Viridiplantae; phylum Streptophyta; class Magnoliopsida; order Lamiales; family Oleaceae; genus Fraxinus; species Fraxinus floribunda. The sequence goes on along the minus strand of CAIGRS010157261.1, from coordinate 9,368 downwards.
AAACATCAAGACAAATGTTACTACTTGACCAGTTAGAATTGCAGCCAAAGATAATAATTTAAAAAGCAACATACTTGAAACAAAAGACATGGAACAAGTTCAAAAAATTTATGAATCAAGTTTTTGCATCTCTTCAGTTGTTCACCTCTTGAATTTTAGAATGTACTGAATTTCATATATATCAAATCACACAAGTTTTTTTCAACTTATAAAATAAAACAAAACAGAAGTTATTTTTCATTTTGATAAGGAAAACAAAAATAAAACAATAAAAGTTGTAATGAAATAAAAAAGTACTTGTTTCAGCATATTCTATAACCACAATATTTGAAGCAAATATACATATTTGAAATGAATAAAAGCGTAAAGTAAAAGCATGTGGTAATAGAATACTTTAAGAAAGAGCATGGTTGCACATGTGAAAGACTTGTGTTTTGCCACTAGAATTAGATATCCATACCACTTTGAGGGATTTTAATTGTTCAGGGAGCTGGTAACGCCTTGGTCCAGTAGTCAAGAACAAAGGATGGTGAAGATCAAGCTGCGCAAGCTTGCTTGGATCCTGGGTTAATGTGGCTGATAGAACCATCTTCATAAGCCTCGGGTAAGGCTTAGCCTTAAACCCCCGTTCCACACCACTGCATCAATTCCAAATAGGTCCAACTAATAATGTTAGTGTCAACTAGAAAATGCTTCAAAATCCTTGAAAGAACAGACAAGGAGATTTTAAACATATTGAAACCCCAAAAGTCACACCAAGTGCAATAACAAAAAGCAAGAGAATGCATCTGACACAAATCAAATAAGATACAAATATTTATCAAGACTTCTAATGCCTACAATGTAGTGCACACCTCTATTTTCTCCTACCATTTGTCATACATTTATTACGATGTAAGACTAGACTGAACAGAGTTATTATATACAATTAAAATGTAACGTGCACCACCAAAAAAAATAAAAACAACAAGGATACAATCCAATGATTATAAATATATTATACCAAACATATCAAGTGTTTAGACTTTTCATGAAATTAAACCAGCATGTTGTCAACAAAGGGAGAATCAAGAGAACTCACAATCTCCTAATTGTCTTCAGGGACCCAAAAGTAGGAGACAAAATGCTGCTTGCATCCAGATACAGACTTTGATTATGAGCGTGTGCCAATTGAAGAACAGTAGGCAGCCACGATTGATAAGCCTCCCTAAGTAACCGATCTGTTTCGTCAACCACCTAAATATTTATCTCGTCAGTCATATGGGTTACTAACCAACATTTTGCCCAAGTGAGCGCACACACACAGAGAGTGAAGACCTGCATGTAAATGTTCAGGGGCCTCAACAAATATAGCTTTTTTTAGTTTTCATTATCACCGTTCAAACTACTGGCCACATTACGCTTATAAATAGCTTCCAATTTATTCAGGCAAAAGAAGAGTCATTCTATCCACCAGAATGACTCCGACAAAGAGAAATAATTGACAAGCAGAAGATGATACTTACAACGACAACACAGCAAAGTAGGTTAAAAGAACTAGGAATGCTTGGCCAAATACTTGGAAACACAATGTTAGAAGTCAATAATATATACATGCAACAGAAATGAGAGCTCACAAATTAAAGTTGTTAATGCTAAAAAGATTTAAAAGAAATTTTGATCAAAAAAGGGGTAGAGGGCTTCAATAGTATGAGTTTTAGATAAATGAAACAAAAATTTAAGAGCATATGAAGAATATAGCTCCACTAGTAAAGTCAATCTCTTGCTTACAAGATAACAAAGATGATCAAGCGTAAAACCCTTCGTATTGAAAATATGGTCCATCAGCCTTCCTGGTGTTGCTACCAGTATGTCAACTGAACCTCTTAAGCCCAATGAGAAAGCTTCAGAATCAAAACAGACACCAGCCTCTGGAGTAGGTTTCTTGATGAGCTCTGAAATTTCATCCGCAATTGAAGACTGACCAACAGCCAAACCCACAGACAAGCCCACTGCAGGAGCTAGGGAAGCAAAGACTTCCTTGACCTAAAAAGAACAACATCAAAGCTAATGTGATTTAGTGCTCTTCAATATTTAACGAGAAAGTCTGCTATAAAAAAGATTAGAATTACAAGAAAGCACAGACAGAAGTATAATCTAAAAAACAATCTAATGATAGATTATATCCCAGAACAATAATTGAAATAACAAGCCATAAATGTGCAGTGAATTTATAGAGATGAATATATAACCTGCATAGCCAAGTCGCGAGTGGGCAACACCACCAAAGCACGGAGACATCTTATTGCACGAGTTGACAATGTCTGCACAATTGGTAAAGCATATGCAAGAGTTTTCCCACTCCCTGTAGGTGAATTTATACAAATATCACGTTCAAAAGAACCAGGTCCAATTGTCTCTTGCCAGGCTGCAACTTGCACGGGAAAGAGTGAAGTGATACCCATGTTACATAATGCAGCCTCTAACCTGAAAATGAATACGATTAAATAAGGAAAGCGGGAAGGGTGAGAGGGGAAGAAAGAGAAATCGGATCATAGAAGAATAAGCAACAAATCATTCAACTAATCTAACCACAGTGTAATACGTTGTGATGGTATTAATACATCCATACTTTAATCCAAACCCCCTTCCTATGCTGCCAGAAATTTCCACTCAACACAACAAACAAGAAAATATACAGAAAACAAAATAAATACATTGTCCAGCTGCAAATTGCAATAGTACCGTCGTTGAGAATATATAACCTGGGGTCCAGAAAAGGGAGGAAATTAAGCGGACATTCTTCGTAGAAGCTACTATCAACTGGATTTCTCATCCATGGCAACACCGGCACACTTGTCTTCTTTTGCTCTGTATCCACCTCCATTACTTCAATCCAAATCCCTTTAAACCATTAAAGATCAAGCCGTTATTCTTCACCTATTTAGTTACCAACAGTAACATATGTGTGCAAAGCCATGCATATATGATGGTAAACTATCATAAATAACTACAAAGATCTCAACTTAATGTGACCACACTTGTAATCTGGTTGAACTTTTCGAATTCATTAAAAAGCAAACAAATTTGCTCAATTCCACTAATGTTGTAGAACGTATAAAAAGGCAAATGCATAAACAGATAAAGCGAATAAATCAAAATGAAAAGCTTCAAAATAATGTCTAAAACTAATTGTAGTTTGCGTTGTATATGTACCAAATACAAACTAAACAACGATCACAAGAACCAAATAATAAATTGCAATTAATCCATAAAGTTAGGATTTGAAATTTTAATACCTGAGCTGCGTAGAAGAATTAGAATTTCAGGCTGTTCTTGCATTTCTTTGCCTATTGCATATGGTTAATTCTGGGTCTAATGATTTGGGCAAACTGGTTTACTGTTTTAGATGGACTGAAATAGATTTCACCCACAAATTTCAATATCAATAAATAAAGGGAAGATTAAGCCCATGTTTAGCCCACTTTAAATTTTAATTCATTTTTCTCTCCTCTTATCAACCATACATTCTCTTAATAAAATAATATTACGTATAAACCCAAAAATTCTCCTTACTTTTTAACCATACATTCTTCAAAAAACACTATTCCAAAATCAATTTTTTTTTCAAATAATGGAGTTCAAACCAGGGCTGAGTATGACATATTTCAAAACTAAACAGGTGTCCTCAATTGAGACTGCGATGGATTTTAAAAATCCTTCTAAATTTAACCACCACCTCATGAAAATCAACAGCACCACCACCATCTCCACCATTCAAACAAACTAACACCAATCACCAAAAACCACCACCACTTCACATAATTGCCGTCCCACTGCATAATCACCGTCAAACAACCACTGCATAATCAACGTCAAACTCCGCATAATTGCCGAAGAGAAGTAGCTGAGAAGGCTGTCGGTGCCGTGAGAATGAACAGAGAAGTATAAATTAGGACTTGGGATTAAAATTGAGATGAATGGGGTGGGGTGGGGAGATTCATTTAATTTATATCTGATTTTTGAATAATGAAACCTTCAACCCAATTTTAGAATATTGATCTTTAAAAGTAGGGTAGGATGTAATTTCCACTAAAATAAAAGGAGTAGACCTTCTCTCCATATGCTTGTTCAAATCAATACTTATTTGAATCATGTCAGCTTCCCCCTCTTCTTTCATCTACGTTTTAGGTAAAGCGGTTAAATTCTATGGAGAAAATCGCTACGTGAAAGCTAAAAGCTCTTTTGTACATTCCTTGACATTTTGGATGACATCTCCCTATGTGTAGAAAATTTGATCATTGATTGAAAAGAATGTTGTTAAAATCAATATGCAAAAAGTTGACAACTCATACAATGTCATTCATGATGTCAAACTTGATGTACACCAAGTGAAACTCCAATGGGATTCAATTAGGGGTGTCAAATCGGTTCGTCGGTTTGGACGGCCCGTGGCAAGCCCGGGAAAAGCCTGAGCCAAAGCTCAGGACGAGCCCAACTTTTGGGCAACGGCCCAAGCCTGAGTCGACCCGTAACACGGGCTAAGGCCATTTTGGCATGTGGCGGGCCCGTGTGCTACCTACTTTTTGCAGGCAACAACAATAGCTGCTTGCATAAAAACCTGCAAAAAGCAGGCAACTAAAATTTAGGACTTAGAATTTAAGGAAAAAAAAAAAAAACTCGATCCGACTCCGAGAAGCCTGAGCTAAGCCACGGAGACAATTTTTGTAGGGCAACGAGCTTCACTAGACAAGATAAAGCATTATCAGGCACCCCAATGAGCCAATCCATTTCAAACAAGAATTTTTATTATTCAGCACTACATATTTAGGATTAAGAATTAAACATGTCTTATATGCAATATAGTTTCTAAGTCGTAACAAAATTACTATAAACATCTACGACCCTATGTGTTTCACTATTTATTTCAATTTGTTCGATTTACTATCTAGACACGTTTAGATCATCTCTTATGCGATCCAAAATGAGTGTAATAACTTTATGAGTTTCGATTCATGTCACCCTCGAGAATAGTTCGGATAAAGAAGCACAGCACAGGAAAACAATCGACAGAAATACCTCTGAATGAACAATGGTAATAGACTCGTCACCAAAATACAAGCATTAAACTTGGCCAACCCTAAATGCGGATTAAATAAGTTGGTAACACAACTGGATAGTTCTGTATTTGGTCCGCATAATGTATTCGTGATCTTTTGCAGTAATGGATAAAACCTTCAAAAAGGAAATTGAAAAAGAAAGGATACAATTTTGTAGGTAATTTAATAGCAATATAATTACTTGGTTTAATTTAAAAGAATATTGAGGAAATACCAGAATCGCGCAAGTAAAACGATAACGGTGGAACAGGAGGCTGAGTAGCGGCGAAACGCGGCGGCGGGAACTTGCAGTCGTGGGTTTTGTTGAGGAGAGAAAAATCAAAAATATGAACTGGGTTTTTGCATTAATAAGAAGGGAGATTTTCAGTAGAAGTCATATGACTTGTGAGTTTATTCCATTTTAGTCCTCAAACTTCATTTTATTAAAATGCTCGCCTAATTTATATTCTTGTTCAGTTTAACCATTCACATATCCCAATAACTAAATACTAATTATCCATATCACGTTCTAGACATAATGTATAAGCTTGAGCTAGTTTGATGTTATATTACTGTGTTTTAATTCTATTACTATTGAACCATACAAGTTTTTCAAGTCGACAAGCTATTAATGGTTTACCATCATGTCATAATTTTCATTTTACACATGAATGTGGACCTTTAATTTCAAACACGAGACGAAGAAACACAGATGATAAATGTTCTCGACCCTAACTTGTCCCGCATTGCTATCCCTCAAATAGTAAACATGGCAGGATAAAAAAACATATTCCTTGCTAAATTCTTTTATTTCATTATAATTTTTTTAAAATTTAAATTATATTTTAATATATAAATAAATAATTAAATTGAAACAACGAATGAAGTTTTTCAACGAAAATCCCTGAGACGGGAATTGTAATTAAAACCCAACCCGACAAGCTGTCATCCCTACAAAGAAATGTTGAAATAAAATAATAAAATATATGCTATTTCGAAACAAATGGAAGTTCAACAAGCTAATGTGGAACAAGTTATAAGTTGGGAGACCTTGTGTGAAAAATCTAAAAATGATCTCAATGTCGGGATTCTTCATCTATGAATTCAGTGGGCAAGAATCTCGAATCTTCATAATATTCCAGGCCACAGTCCATTTGGACTCAAATGCGAACGGTACAAACTTTATAACAAGATTATAAGACGCCTGCACATCCAAAAACGATACTGGCATAAAGATGCAGGAACATTAATACAAAGTCAAATATATTTCATTTTCTACTCGAATGCCACATTTGTTACATCTACAGTTCACAACGAAGATACAAGCCTAGGATACAGGAAAAACGAAATTAAAAAACAATGCATTCTATTCTCCACTTCCCGTCAACCAAAAACGAGAAACATTGGTGAAAAAAACATAATTAGTTTTGTTACAAGTACTCATAACATCTGGTTTATAACCGCAGTCTGGACTGAAAGCTCAACCAAGCTCTGCACTAAGAAAATGTGGATCAAATAGCAGGTTTTTATAGACTGGTTACTCAAAAGTTCTAGACAGTATTCCGTGTTTACAATCAACGTGTTTTTAACTTGTATAAGTAATTACCAACTAACTGTGAACGTGTGCTGTCCCATGCCTTAACATTTTTCTAAAGATACTTTGATGTTCGAACAAGAGCAACAACTCCACAACTTCGAACTCAATTTAAATTTCATGGAAAAATTAACATTCTATACAAATAATATAGGTCAGAACAACATAGTAACCTCGCAAAGGGAATGACAAGAATATGAAAGCAAGAATTGGTGTTTTTAGCTTAAATAGAGAGTCACAAAATAGTGAAATACAACAAAAAGACACATGCTACACAGAAGAATAAATGAGAAATGTATCACCAAAAACAAAACATACAAGAAATTGAACCCGGTTCATTTTCCCTTCCAACAGATTTCAGTAAGTCAGATTAATCAAATAAAGGAACGATTTGTAATCAAATTATTCTCACTAGCTCAAGTATTAAACAGTTCAGCTGAAGCATATTGTCCATGCTCAGTCCTTAATTTTCTTAAATCAGTAACAGCATATACGATAATTTTACCAGAGACTGATTGAAAACAAAACAAAATGCAAGTGGTAAAACAATAGCAGAACTCATTGAACAAAGTCTTGAATAGAAGCAAGCAGTTGAGATAGGAAAACAGGAACAATGCCATTGAGTCATTGACAGCAAGTACAAATGAATTCACGCCACCACGACTGAAATAATCACTGATAGGTAGTCACTGCCTCAAGCAATATTGGCCAGATTAGATTTGCGGTAACCAGAAACAAGAATTCCATACGAAGGAACAATTCAGGTTATTTACAATAATCTGAGTGCCAATGATGGGTACTCACTGGCTTCTTGAGCCATTTATTCCAGTCTATTTTTTCCATGCCCTTAGCCACCTCAAGCATCAGATGGATTGCCTTGGAGGTAAACCTTCATTGATCCTGACATAAATTGTTTATTTAGAACGACAGTCCGGTTCTTTTCCGCTTGACTGGTGGCTTTATAGACAGCAAACTGCAACAAGGTTGCACCTTTCTATTTTAACAGAATTTATTTGATATTTAGCAAGAGACCATTAACTGGTCTGATAATCTGATTGGAATTCATAAGGGAAAGCCAAAACTAAAGATTTTGAAGTTTCCTGGGAGCTTAAAGAAGTTTCATTTAATCTAACCTATTGTTCGATCCTCAAGACAAATGTCAAATATACGAGCCAGTTACCCTTTTACTAATTTTGCGCTAGCAAACAGGCAACAAAAATTATTTGCCCCGCATCATAAAGGAACATTAATGAAAGTGGCTGTGATGCAGAACGGAAGTTCAAGGGTTTACTAGAATAAGTCCAAACACGTGAAAATTGGAATCTACCAGAAAATAATAGCAACAAAAAATGAATCATGTTTATTCTGATAACAAACAACCTTTAAATAGTCTCTGGAAACCCTAATTTAAGCAAATAGACAAAATAGATATCCACTAAATCAAAATAACTAAAAACACAAAAACAAAAAAACAAAAAAAAGATAAAACTTCAACTGCCCGCCAACATGCCTTAAACAGTGAATTTGAGGCTGGAAACGACATCAACCAGGGATCCCATTGGGATGGTATGAATCACTGAAAGATCTTTCCGAAAAAAATATTATAATAGAAAATTTGACATTCGAGCTAAAAGTTATGTCCGTTTATTCGGAGCAGCAGCTCTTTTAGCCAATTTTCTATCCATCTCTTCTTCAAACTCCAAACTCAATTGTCCTACATCAAGGGTCAGCCATCTGAAATCATAATGAACATATCAACTCATATCACTCCTTTCAAGTCCAAACTCACCCACCAGTCTACCACCGCTTGGCTGTCAATCAAATTACAAATTTTTTACCATATTTTGATTTGAATTAAAATTTCAAGTTAAAAACAATAATTAATTTTAATTACATGTTTCATATGATTAACAATTTTTTAACTACACATTTCATCAACTTTTTTTTAATCAAATTTTACTAAAAATCTGATTTTAATCTACAACAAACAGAGATTTAATTACTCTCCTCGATTATTTTCCTTTTTTTACTTAAACCATCTCTACTATATAGTATGTATTCATAGGATTGAAAACACACATAAAGGTACCTCCAATAAATGTAAAAAAAATCTAGTTTACCCTTGAGCACAAGTCGAACGAAGAGAGGTGTTAATGAGTCGAATTGAATGCTTTATTGCCAATCTAATTCATCAATTCAATGCTTTATTTGTGGACAGAGAATTTATGTTTGGACTATGATGAATTTTTTGTTGAACTTTTTTTTTTTTGTTAAGCTGAATTACAAAACAAGAAAATACCACTTACTTAAAAATAAAAGAACACGCTCCTATGCGATCAACATAAAGTTGATTGTCTATTTCCTACCTAAATCGAAGGCGTCAGGATTTTCTTCGAGACCCAAGTCTAGACGTGCCTAGTTAAGCGGGCCTTTTAGACCACTTAGCCAAACGGCTAATGAGCCGGCCCACAAATGTTATATAATAGCTTATGGTCCAAGCACACATAACTTACTAGTTTAAGTAAACTAGGGAACAATACATTTCTAAGGTATTTACTTTACGCCATTTCAAAAATACAAAAACAAGTTTCAAATTTCACAAATCGGATTTTTTAATTTTTTTATTTATGAAATAATGAATTAATAAATCAATTTATTATTAAATATTTAATTCTAATATAATATAATTAATTTTA
>CAIGRS010157251.1:0-10816 GCA_903798395.1 Fraxinus floribunda | reverse complement strand
AGGACATCGTGCTGTCACAAGACTCAATCAGTCGATAAGTTTTCTACATTTTTCAGTATTGCAACTAATAAATTTTCTCACATTTAATACATAAATCTTTTAGTATGCTTGATCTTAATATTGAGAAAAACTTGTTGGGGACTGCACACCACCAAGCCTCCTTAGGTAACAAGAGTGGAAGTAATTTCATAATTATGGACACGACACTTTTACATGATGTGTCAAGAGTTGTCGCAATACAATCTTTTAACCTTTCATATTATATTTGAGTCATCCTTAGAAAACAAAACTCATTTAAAAGCCTAGTACCAACCAATCCGACAACAGTAGAAGTTTGATGTTCATGAACACTCATTCATGATATATAATGTATCCTTAATAAGATAACAAAGTTTGATGTTCATTGATATTTATTTATGATCCATTTGAATATTCTCGCAAAAGCCATTATACTCGTATAGTATTTGAGTCATCGATAAAAAGAGAACTCTTTTAGAGCCCACACCAATCAAGCTCCCTCCATTCAACGATGAGAGTAAGAAAAGTTTTGATGTTCATTTAATAATTTGAAATATTGCTAGAAAACAAACTCTATAAAATTCGATAATTCGGCTTTAACTCATCAAACACCTAGATAAGATGTCCAAGAATGACCAAAACCATTACTCCAAACGAAAGAATCAAGCAAGAATTACAATAATCGAATAAAAGAGGAAGAAAAAGAATCACACTAATTTTATTGATCATCAAGGAGGTGCATCTATAATGAGCAATGTCACCCAAAAAAAAATAAAAAAAATACATATATGCTTATGGATAACAATACCAAGAAGCACCTAAACAACTCATTTCTATCCAAAACAAACACAAGAAAAAGCAATGATGCTAAATCCTTGAGGGAAAGAATACACATATACGTTACATGGGGCAAACCAGAGGATTGCAAATGTTGAATCAAAACTTAGGTCTCAATGTAACTTTGTATAAAGGGTTTCAAAAACTCTTTCATCTCTAACATAACTGGTGTTTCTAAGAGTCTCTATTCCCGGGATTCAATGTCGCTCGAGCTCATCAGTAGCCACCACCATATGGTTGTTGATTAAAATTACCTGTTCCCATCATGGGATTATAATTATATCCTCCAGGCCTGGTAACGGGAGGAAAACCAGTCTGTTGTTGCATATGTACTCCTTGACCCATGCCCATGGGATGCTGGTTTACACCATAACCTCCCATGCCAATACCCATCCCGGGCTGGACAGTCATGCCACCAATGCCCATCCCAGAACCCATCACTGGGTTAGAAGGAGGTCTAAGAGCACCAGCACGGCCAATTCCAGAACCTGACCCCATGGCTTTACCCATGGTAACATTTGATATTGCTGTAGATGCTGTAGGTTTTTCCATCCTCCTCTCCTTGCGATTTATGGCATCAAAATCAACTCCGATGTCAGCCAATGGATTTGTTTTTGCTACACATGGAAAAAACAGTGATGTCAAATGTGTTGTCGAGGGAACATTATATGAAACGAGACTATTCAAAACTACAAGAACTCACCCCCGGAGATATTTAAATTGACTAGTCCGCGGCTCAGAGTATCCGCCCAAACGGTGGATTTTGTCTCAAACTTGTCTTTTGTTGGCTGCGGAACTACAGCATTCGACAATGTTGAACCTGGCAACACTGACTGTGAACCATGAGTACTTGAAAATTGACCACCATAGAAATTAGCATTTGATCCTGCAGATTGGCCAATGAGAGGAGTCTGAATACCAGCCTCTGAAGAACCTGTTTGAGAAGGAAGGCCAGTAAGGGTTGCAGGTTGACCACTCTGAGCAGGAAAACCCATCTGTGATGCTTGACCAGCATGAGCTGGGAAGGTCAAGGCCATGGAAACAGACTGTCCCGGTTGAAGTGGATAAGTTGTCTGTAACGAAGGCTGGCCTGGTTGTGAAGCAAAACCCGACTGCAATGCAGGTTGGTTAGATTGAACTGGACCAGTTTGTGAATTGACAGGGAGTGAAGATCCAGATGGCGGGAGAATATCGGCTAATATATCAAAATCCTGGTTGTGTGTTGACAGCTCCTGTTGGGGAAATTGTGTGCCTCCGAACGCAGTAGTTGTGTTTAGAGGAAATAGCTGTGGCTGATCAGAACTTTGACTAGAGCTCAAATGGATGGAACTTGCGGAGGTAATGATCTGTTGTTGAGCTGGTACACTATTTGTAGAAGTAACAGCTTTAAAAGGGCCATCCCCAAATGGATCATCAAACGTCTGCAAAAATAGCCACATATTTAACGCCACGAGTGCATTTTGTTCTACAATACATCCATTAAATGACAGTAAGAGGAAGAAGCGGTCACCTAATGGTCCAAAATTTATGAAAACCACCAAAGGTTCAGTATTATACGAGTCAAGCTCGAATGAATCAGGAAATGATAGATTTGCCAAAAACTTTTACTTTGGGATAAAAGGACAGATATCCAATTCACCGAGTGAGATTTGTGGGTGTGTGTGTGAGAGAATGAAATTCACATTTGCATACAATCAATAGTAAGAGGTAAGGTTAGTACAGATAACTAAACTTGGTTACATTATTATAAACTTGAAGACCATTTTATGGCCATATCATCTCAGGAAAATAAATTATTTAGTTCGTCTCCAACTCATAGAAAACATTTTATAGAACAGACATGTTTAAAGGGAATTCAACCCGACCTCACCTGTATCTCAATTAATAAATGATCAAATAATCAATTTGGAAAAATCACCAATGATCGACAAATTTTAAGACGTGAGCGATACACTTCAAGCATTCTAAGTGTTTTAATTGATATTTTTATTACCACTTCGCTACTGCGCCAGTAAGAAAAATGACAATTTTAAAATCAAACCAGGTCTTTAAGCTTTTAAGGAATTATCATCTAAAGATAACCTGAGATGATGTTGCCACAAATGCAGGTCCATGGCTGGAGTTTACTGAGCCATCAGCTTCAGAGGTCGTGATTTGCGGTGTAACAGGCACGAGAGCTAATGAGTCAAATAAATCCTTTTCCGCGCCACCTGATGTAGTTGGAGCAGCAACATTTGACGTAGTTGGTGCAGCTGTTAATGGAGGTAAAGGGAAAAGAAGATGAAAAAGGAATCAGAAAACACTATTATAACAATCTTGTATTAAGTTGATAATTCTAAAAGCAAAAAAAATATGATCAAGCCAACATTGGGCAGTAAACAAGCACTCATATGGTGTCGAATGAGAATATGGAAGTAAACTATTTATCAGTAGAGGTGGGCATTGAGCTTGAATAATCTTTTGGTCCCAACTATATAAGAAAAGGGGGTTAAAAAATCTTGAGTTCTGTTTATTTCAAATCAGACAAATCTTCAGATGGAAAAAAAAAATGGACATGAAGCATTCCGCCATATACACCAGATAGAATATTGAAAGTAAATCACTGGAGTAAGATGTCAGATATTTTGTGTCAAACACAGACATGGTAACTACCATAATTCCTTATATTCCACATACCAGTTTGGCCTTATTCTGACATATTTTTGAAGAATTTAATGTGAAGTCTGAGAGAGAGAGAGGGGTTTTCATTGTCTACGTTCTGATAGAAATTAGCACATGGATATGCACGTAATTCATTAATAGTGTTTGATGCACATTGTGGGGGGAAAAATGCATTTTTTCAAGTGGTTTGACGGAAAATATGTGATTAAAAAATAAAGAAAATTTTTGGATTTGCGTGTAATATTATTTTATTGATGAATGTGTGGTTGAAAATGAGTAGAGGTAGAATGCACTTTTTCAAGAATGAGGATCAAACAGGGGCTAAGTCTCCTGTTTCTATGATAATATCACTTACAAGAGGGGCATTCATGTCAAATAATTTCAATGAGGCTATTGGTAATAGAATATATCTAGCAAAAGAAGGAACTATATGACGCGATCAGATGTATTCATGAATCAAATATTCTCCAAACAAACCACCCCAGTAATGGGAAGCACCAAAGATATACATTTTGCAGTAAGGTTTCTCCAACTTTGATAGGCATCTTGGCAAAACCAATTCAAAATACAAGGTTAAAGTGAACAAGGGTCAACCACAACCCATATATGCCCAGATAAGTCTTCATAGCAATGGATACCAGAAACGAAGAAATTCACATGGGGATAATAGTTGTTTGTTTGCATCTATAGTCAACAAACTGGTGTATGTTGGCTTCCCATCGCTTTGACCTTTATCGAGGAACAAAGGACATTGGAAAACAGTTGGACAACATTCCAAACATCATAATAAACAATAGTAAACACACAAACAACTCTCAGCTTACCTAGATCAGTAAAACTTAAAGTTGACCAGCAACACTTAATGTTGACCAGCAATTATGCAAGCACCAAAAGATTCTAAAGAGAATATATTAACTTAAACAGTATAACCTTGTTTAGATCCTGCGTTTCAAATAATTTACCTTTTATATGGCCAGGTACAAGCAAATATTTAAATAAAATATAAGATCCCCATCAAAAAAAAAATACTAGCAACTAAAATGAAGTCACCGAAAAATATCAAAGAATCAATGAGAATCTATAAAATCCGGGTCGATAAAGTCACCGAAAAATATCAAAGAATCAATGAGAATCTATAAAATCCTGGTTGATAATCCTTTACCTGAACCACGTGGATCAAACTCATCAAAGCCATCAACTTTTTTATTATTTGGAGCTGAAGCTGGTGATGAAGCTGCTGCATTACTTGGACTAGCACTTGAGGGAGGAGGGGATGCTTTAGGCGCAGATGCTTGGGAAGGTTCTCCGTCCCTTTTGACAATAGGAAGTTAGGACAAATCAAGAATAATTCATGCACAAGCTAGGCAATGGTCAATAGCACAAACTTGTTACCTTTCACTATAAGTGGGACTGCGTGCACCATTAACAGCCTCCTCATAACTAGGAGGAGCATTAAGGTTTTGTTCAGAATATTTACGATCAAACGGCCTGGTCGTAGTACTAAACCCAAAATAAAATTTCCGTTCATGAAAAAGTCAGTTTATATATATATATATGGAAAAGCATAATCAGAAATAATTTGTAAAAGTTCCACAATATTTACCTTCCATCTTGAGAATGATCATCAATTTTGGCACCACTTACTCTGCAATTGGAAATGGTAAGATTTAATAACATAACTCATATCAAAACAATTTTTTTGCTTGAGATAGGTAAGAAAAAAAACTAATAAAACACGAATGCATATGGATACTAGGAAAAACAAATGAATGCAAAACCACCCAGCTTGGGAAATTTCCGATTACCTAATACAACAAAAAGTAGTATTGGTAGAATCATGTTCTGCCAAAATTGATAAAAGTTGCCAGCAAAAATGTGAGCTTTTGTATGCTAGTATTTTTGACACTTCATAAGCAAAATCTTTCATGCATATAATTGTCGTCTAGAATTTTCTCTTACCATAAATGTCAATAGAACCAGAATGCACTTTCTGAGAGAAAAGGAGGTATAAAATTCACTATAAAATTAGATTTCACTTAAGAATATGGAAAATAGGCAAACCTTGAAGAATATTGGCTATCGTCTTCATAAGCACGGTCTCTATCTCGCTCAGCACTTCTACTTCTTGACCCATATTGATTATTATCAATGCTTCGACTTCTTCCTCGGTATTCATCATCCCTATAGCCACCTCGGCCAGAACGCTCCTCATATTCTCTGTTGTATCTGTCCCCATCACGGCCGTATGAATCGCCATACCTACCATACCTATCGTCATCTCTTTGGCCCCATTCTCTCTCTCTCCCATAACCATTACGGTCATCATCTCTGCTTCCATAACGATCGTCATCATATCTGTCACCATATCCTCCTCCACTTGAATAGGAACCAGGCCGATACATATTACCCATCGATGTGTTGCGATACCTATTAAGGTATTTATATGGAGTCAAGAAATCCATTTAGTTAAACAACAAGCAAGAACAAAGAATATCTACGGTTTGTTTAGTCGCGCCAAGCATGCTAAACTTGAAGCCAAAGGAAACAAAAAATGGTTAAAGATGTATTCAGGGACCACACAATAAATTAGAAGGTAAACTACAGCAGAGTATAGTTTCGAAACACATCTGGCCCAACTTCTCCCGAAAAACCCCCATAATTTTGTAAGAATTTTCCAGACAGCATCAGATGGCATTCGTGTTTATTTCCCAAAATACATGGAGTTGCATCTAATATATCCTCACCCCTCGATGTATAAGTTAGTCATGGAAGATTTCCCATCCGTTGAAGACAATTTATATGGTATGCATGTTGCTCTTTCTAAAAGCCTAAGGGCATGTTCTCTTTACCATTTTCAAGCCGTTTTCTGTTTTTCATTTTTCAAAACAGTAAAAACGCGTTCTCTTTTCCATTTTCGAAAATGCGTTTTTGAAAATAAGTTGAAAATTTACAAAGAAAACATAAAACGACAAATTTGACGTTTTGAATGTTTTTAGTTATAATCAAGACAAAATTTTCAACACACGTTTTGAGTGTTTTCAAAATGCCAAAAAGAACACATTTTCAACAATCTCAAAATGAACACTCAAAACACAAAACTCAAAATGAATTCAAAACTCAAAATAAAAAACTGAAACACAAAGAAAACAAACCATAAGCTTTTAGATCAAGCAATTTAACATATTATTGGAGCTATTTTGTTTGAGGTCTCACCGAGACCTATTTATTGAAACTATGCATGTCATAAGCCTATGACGGGAAAATGTACTCTTACCTACACAAAATATGCAATTTAAATGACACTTACTCCATCCCATTTATATAGACTTTGTTTTGTTTTTCACATGGATTAACAAATATTATTTAATGTTATTGAAAAAGCCAAAAAAATTTCCTAGTTTACCTTCATTTAATTATCAATAACTAGTAGTAAATTATTATTGGAAGTAGTAAAGAAATAAGGGTATATGAGTAAACGAACAAAATAAAACATTTTTAATAAAGAAACAAGACTATATAATTGTGACAAAAAAATAAGGAAAGTGAGCCTATATAAACGGGACGGAGGGAGTATACGTGAGGCCCTCTCTAAGACTTTAAACTTCTAGATCAAGTGGTTCAACACCATCTTTAAGATGCAACTCTGAAAAGTAAAGCAACTATTTTGCACCTGGAAAGAAATTACAAGAAAACTAGGGAGCAAATACCCTCAAATGCTTAAATAGACAAAATAAAACTTGAACTCGCAATTCAAATCCGCACCTAAAATGAAATGACAGATGCACCACCAGAATGTACAGTATTTGTATATTTCTAAAGCAGCATTAAAAAAATTCAACTTTGAACATCATTCAACAACAAAGAATTGGACATGTAAGTTCCAAAAAAGATGCATAATAATGTATCCAAATTGACTAAATGATGAAGTTATAAGTGAGACAAGAACATACAACACAAATACACAACAGAATATTAATGTTATCGTTCCTGCCCTTCATGATATGTAATTTCAACTAAGTTCAAAAGAAGATATTATTGAGTTAGCTGGTATAATAACAGCTAAAAGAAATAAAGAAAATAATAACCTCAAAATTTCAAGCTTTCAGATATCAGTAAGTCAAATAAACAATCATGCATGGAAAAATCACTGATAAACTTCAAATGATTGATATGAGGATCCGAAAAGTGGAAAGCATTGGTGACAAACTGATACTTCTAATTCTGTAACAACATCAGACATATAGCAATGTGCATAATCGGACAAAAAATGCAAGGCACGCTTACTTGTCCTTGTTAGCAGCAGCCTTCTGACGAACTTCTTGTATTCTTTCCTTGTCATTTACAAGAACCACAAGACTCTGAGATTTCTTTCTGACATTGTTTCCCTGATCCCTCCCACTGGAATCAATATATTGAAAATCTGACAATGTCTATCACAAGAAAAGAAATTGTAAATGCTACCACAGCCCACCAAAAAGTTTCAGATCAATCTAGCACTTCACAGAATGTCATTAGCATGTACTTTATAAGAAAAGTAGAGCCATAGAGGTAAAATTTAAACTAACCGATATTTGGTATGCATGTTCCCGGATCTCATCTATGACACGTTCTGAACCATGAGCTACCAAATAATCCAAAACAGTCAAAGCCTGGAAATGGACGGGAGAATATTCATATGACAAGAAAACAGCAACATGAAGGCCACAGTCAACATAGGAGAGGAGGGGTAAAAATTAACACAAAAAATGAATCCCTTAAGGAGGATGTCTTCACAATAATACAGAAAAAATAACAATACAATTTCCTCCAATTTGCACATGGATGAAGAATCTAAAGGATGTTGAATTAAACAAGATTTTGCAATAAGAAAACAAACAAAAAGCTCCACGATATAGAATAACGAGGTAGAAATACCAACCTTGTAAACATGACGCCAATTTTTTCCAGTATCATTGATACGCTTCCAGATTACAGACATTATCATCTGATACTCGTGACTGTTGGAAATTGAAAATAAGCACCTTCTAAATGGAAGCAGACAGATTAAGAATAACATTTTCAAAGATTTCAAGCTTACGAGTTTCTTGTTGCCTGTGCAATATCAGCAAGAAGTGATCCGTGAGGACCCCAAGGCTCATTGCTTGTTGCATCAAGAACCTGAAAAGAGAGAATCACATACTACATGAAAAATATTTTAAGAGAAAGAACTGCTTATTCTCCGAATCTTAAGCACCTGAACTTGAGCTTCATATGTAACTCGAACATTACGTTTTATAACACAACCAAATTGACCAGGAGGTTCAATTGAATTAAGAAATATATAAAAAATAAGATGAGGGTGGAGTTGCAGGGCACAATTACCTTCTGCTCTATCGAAGGGACTTTAAGAACTTTCTTGTTAACCTCTCTCTTACTGCAAGAAGGCGGTAAACATTCATAAAGCTAGCTCGGTATTTAACACCAAAAGAGGGGTCTTGAAAAAAATAGTTAGAATTACTCGATGAAAAAAAGAAAGAATTCCTTACAAATTAAAGCTAAACCAAAATTGTTTCATATATGATAGTGAAAGTGAAACGTTGTGAAGAGATCTCAGGGAAAACAATCAAACTTACATGTCGCGAACAGTTTGATCAAAAGCCTTTTTCATTTCAGCTCCAGCTTAGAAGGCGACCAAACCAGTAAATCCTCTTTCAAATTATTGCACACACTGCTATTATTTCCGGGGTAATATTTGTGTCTCTCTTGTGAAAAGAGCTTTGAAACTGATGAATTTACATTTTAACTATAAAGCTATCAACATAATTTGCTAAATTTAATTTTCAACAATTCACACCTTAAAATGGCGGTGCTTACAATGATCAAAACGACAAACCGACACAATAATCTAAAAATACCCAATAAACAGAAAAAGAAAAAAGAAAAATCCAAGACCCAGTAACGAAAGAATTCAACAACACAACTAATAACGGAGAAGTGAAGCTGAACTAACATAGATAGCTAATAAAAATAAGAACTCAGAAATTGAGAACCCATTACTACGATCAAATTGTTGAATCAGAATGGATTCTTCGGAATAAAGAGTTCACTAAAACAGAAGTGAGTAGACCATGTTTAAATAATCGTCACATATGTTTAAAAATAGGATGACGATTATTAGAATTTCAAGTTTTTGTCATTGTTTTACCGTATTTTCAAGCAAAAGAACGAATTTACTGTGTGCATGTAGTACTTTTCTTACAAATTGTTTTATTTTATTTTTGGTAATTCTATAATTTCGTGGAATAAATCCTGAAATAAGGAAGGAACATATCTACAATTTTGACTGTTTTTTTGGTTGATTGCAAAAAATCCGCCCTATCCCGTCCCAACGGGTTGGCGGGGCGGGGATCGTCATCTCGTCTTGGGTAACATGCCCGAACCCGCCTCGTGAAGAATAAAAAAAATTAATTACAAATTACGTCGCCCTGCCCCGAACCCTGCTTCGAATCCGCCCCGTTGAGAATAAAAAAATTAATTACATATTACAAAAAAATAGTTAACTGAAAAATAAAAATAAACGGGGGCGGAAAACGGGCCATGAAGAATAAAAAAAATTAATTACAAATTACAAAAAAATAGTTAACTAAAAAATAAAATAAAAAAATAAACGGGGCGGGACGCAGCAGGATGGGGGGAGTGGCGGGGCGGGGTTATTGCTGTGTTTCGTGAGTTTCCTCAAACGGTTTTGCTATCGGTACATCAAGGTATACATAGGGGTGTACACCCCTTTTACATAGGGGTAAGATCCGCTTGAATAAAAAAATATTTTATATAAGTGGGTCTCACTCCCATGTGAGTGGAGTGTACATTATTATGTACAATTCTTGATGTACAAGTAGCATTTTTCTTCTTTAAATTCCAATTTTAGGATTCAAAATTATTTTTTAGACCTGTCAAATTAAAAGTTATATCTCAACTATTTAATATATTTATCCTTTAATTGTTCGAGTTTCCACTGACATTTTCAAAATGTTTCACTGCTGTTGAACTTTAAAATTTTTCAAGTTATCGCTTAACAAAATGTTATCTCCTCCGTCAAGTACCATTTTGAAATGGACCGTGATACACGTACAAGGGCCATTTCACAGGCCCCTGCCAGGTGTGAGACATTGGGAGGGGGGCCGATTTTTTTGTTTTTTAATACATTGGGGTGGGGCCCCCCTTACAGTGAGGGGGCCTGTAAGCCCCTGTGAAAGCAGAGCCCTGTACTCAGGGCTTTGCTCTAAAGTAATTGATGCATTGTATATATAATGTTCTTGCT
>CAIGRS010157248.1:0-13064 GCA_903798395.1 Fraxinus floribunda | reverse complement strand
TCATTGGATGATCACATAACCATGTTCAAATAAGTTGTGGTTGATTTGGAGACATTGGAGGTTAAGTATGACGAGGAGGACTTAGCTTTGATGTTGTGTTCACTGCTAACATCATATGTGATTTTTAGAGATATTATTCTCTACAGTCGGGATATTCTCACCGTGAAAGTGTCTATAATGCTTTACTATTTAAAGAGAAGATGAAGCATAGGAATGGCAACTAGGCGGGTATGAGGCAGGTCGACCAATCACACCCCCGTCTCATCGGATATTTTTATTACCTTACCTCATAACCATACCGGGTTAAAGCGGGATGGGGCAGAGCGGGGCAAGTCCCTTGCCCCATTTATTTTTTTCTTTTTATTTTTTATTTTTTTTTATTTTTTATTTTTTTTGTCTTTAGTTAGTAAATATTATTATTTTTTTACTAATTTGTTAAAAACAACTTATGCTCTCTTTAAAAATGATGATAAATTTATTATTTTTGTTCGATAAAAAACTTAAATTTGAAATTAACTTTTTTTATTTATTTTAAATTTTTTATTTATTTTTTTTATGTCTTTAGTTAGTAAATATTAATATATTATTACTTTTTTTACTCATTTGTTAAAAACAACTTATATTCTCTTTAAAAATGATGATAAATTTATTATTTTGTTCGATAAAAAACTTAAATTTGAAATTAATTTTAAACGAGGCGGGTAACGGGGCGTGGACTATGTTTCTCATACCCGTCCCGTACCCGATTCGGGTTAATGATATTCGCCCCATCCCCTCCTCGTGTACCGGATTAGGCTGGTAATCCCCGCCTCATTCGGGCGGGGCTCCACGGGTATCGGGTTGAGCGGATTTTATTGTCATCCCTAATGAAGCATCTTGCTGGAGGATCTGGAAATCATGTTGAAGGCTTGATTGTGCGTAGGATGAATCAAGATAGGAATATTGGTATAAATATGAGGGGCAGATCAAAGTCTAGACATACTGAGAAGACATGTCATTAATGTAAGAAGAAGGGGCATATTAGAGTTGATTGCTTCGCCTTGAAAAATAGAAATAAAGCTGGTGGTGCTATAGAGAAATGGAAGCAACCTTTTAATACAGGGGAGGCTGATGTTGTGGATGAGAGTTTCTTGTGATTTCTGACGGAGATACTAAATCTAGTGATTAATAGGTTCTTGACTCGGCTTGTACTTTCATATGTGTACTAACATAGACTGATTTTTTACATATGAAGGAGCCTCGAGAGATGCTGTGATTATGGAAAACAACTCGCCTTGCAAAAAATTTGGAGTTGGTACAGTCAGAATTAGAATATTCGATGGGGTTGTCAAAACACTTACAGATGTAAAACACGTTCCAGAGCCGAAGCCGAATCTCATATCTTTGAGTACACTTGACTCAAAGAACTACAAATATATCAGTGAATGTGGAGTTTTGAAGGTGAGCAAAGGTGTTCTTGTTGTCACGAAGGGATATAAAAACTCTACACAACTGTACATTTTGCACAGTTCCATGATGATTGGGGATGCATCAATTTCTACTTCTTCTTGACGGATGATGAAGTTACAAAACTTTGACATATGAAGCTCAGACATATGAGTGAGAATGAGATGACGGAGCTGAGTAAAATGAGACTTCTTTATGGGCAAAAGACTAGCAAAATAGAGTTTTGTGAGCATGCGATCTTTAGAAAACAAAAAAGAGTCAAATTTACTAAAGAAAGACACAATACGAAGGGAACATTTGAATACATCTATTCAGATCTTTGGGGACCAGCCAAGTTCCATATAAAGGAGGTTATCATTACTTGTTGACAGTAATTGATGATTTCTCCAGAAACGTTTGTGTATTCTTCTTGAAGCGGAAGAGTTATGTGTTTTGGACTTTCAAGGAATGGAAAACATTGGAAGAGAAGTAGACCAAAAAGTAAGTGAAATGTCTACTCACTAATAATGGGTTGGAGTTTTGCTCAAATGAATTCAATAGCTTCTGCAGGGTTGAAGGCATCTTGAGACACTTGACATTGCTAAGTTAGAACATTGTTTGAATTTAGTGGGTTTTGTCATTGATTTAGTTCATTGGGGCTTATTTGAAGAGGATAAGTAGCGTTTATTGTTGGAGTTGTGACTTGAACTTTCTTGTGTTGGAATTTAGTTCAAGGTGGATATTTGTTTTGGTTTGACCTGAATTCTAGTGGGTATTGGAGTGGTTTTGAAGAGATCAAAATTATGGACCAGAAGAAAAAAGTCGCCCCACTTTCTCTAGTCTGACGCTAGCTGTCTGCTCGAGCGATCTCGATGGAAAACAACTTGAGAGTTTGTCGCCCGCCTGTCGTTACCCCGTCGCTCGAGCGAGGGGTTGTCACTTGACTGTCGCTCGAGCGACATGTTTATCTGGCCCAGGCTCGTTTCGCTTTTGAACGTGTTTTTTTACTTCTATTCTTCTACAGGTCGTGAGGTTTCTAGGGTTTCTAGGTCACGACTTGTAATAAATATAATCATCATAACATCAAGAGAATTGAGAGAGAATATTCTTGAGAGCCTAGATTTCAATTGAGATTATTGAAATCTTAATGTTGTAAACACAAAACTATTGATTATAGTGGATTGTTCTCCTCTGCCCCTGATTTTTTTCCGAATTGGGTTTCCACGTAAATTCTTGTGTTCTTGTTTTTTTCTTTATNAGATTATTGAAATCTTGATATTGCAAATACAAAATTATTGATTATAGTGGATTCTCCTCCTCTAAACTTCTCGTGTTCTTATTTTCTTCATTTTTATTTCATTATCTTGTGATCCGAAATTCATAACAGTACTCACACAAGTCAATTCTGTGGTCCATATAAGTGTATAAATCAAATTTATAAGTTAACTCCAACCCATTACATCAAATGAACATTGTTTCATTTACTTCCTAACTTTCTAATATTCAACAATTAATTTATTTCAAAACTTATTTAATTCCAAATTCTATACAACTAAAATTACTGAATTAAAATTTACATTTAATCAACTAAAATAGTACAATTTATTGATAAATAAAAAATCATTACATTCAGTACCACAATTAAAAAATATTAAATTTAATGAGTAATTTTGTTTTGATGTAATTAATAGTTATTATTTATTACTTGATTATAATTTATTATAAATATTAATAAAAAAACTCGTATAAAATGAATGGCAAAATGGTAAAAAGAAAAACTCTATAAATTACACCAAATGAACAATGATGTGCCATGCACCAATTTGGTTCAAGATTCAAAGTTTGGTTGGAGGAGCATCTTCACATAAATTTGGCGTAAATTTGGTCGGAGTTGCCCTTACAACATATATATAAAGTGTAGATGTACTCGTCTTTGCTCTATTCCAAAAAACTTTCCGATTAAATGCACAATTTCACAATTTCGTGTTTCTCATGTCCTTCATACTTATGCTTGACAATTTATATTTGAGCACCATAAGTTGAATAATTTGAGTTGTTTAACCATTCCATCATACAAATTGTCATCTTCATGATGTGTAAACAACTCAAAAGTCCTTACATTGCATAAATTTGTTTCAAAATACGATCAAAGAGTATTCAATTGAGAGACGAGATTCATGTGAACACGCAATAATATCAAACGTTTACATAGTTTTACGGTGTTAGTTTAAAAAATCATCTTTCTTTGAAAGAGTAACCTAAATTTTTTATTTTGATTATTATTTTCACATTGAAGCAATTTGAGAGATTTAACCATTAACATGTATTCACAAGATGGCGATTCAGTTGAGAATGTCTATATTATAATCCAACTATTTGTTCGAACATATCAATCATAAGAAAATTTTGAGTTCTAACTTCTAATACACAAGACTTTGACTTATATCTTGAAGAATCTCGTTTTGAGAATCTATTTGTACAACATGAATGACAATTTGATTGACAATGTATGAATTGTCAAAAAACTGTTGGTAACAAAAACAAGTTGTTTTTCAAACTGTCCAATGACAATTTGTCACGGATATGTTGTCAACAAGATTGTCATTTATGTACACCAAGTATGATTGTTAGATCAATAACTTATATCTAAACATCGACTAACCACTCTTAGTTTTGACTCTAAAAACATTTACTAGTCAAATAGCATGAGAACTGCAAACACTCTTGATTACCAAATTAAACTATTGTGAAAAAATAATTCAAAACTTGGATTGATTTGCTATGTTGCACACGGGGTCTAGATAATCGCGTTGACTGGATTTCCAATTGACCAGTTTAAAAAAATTAGCCTAAATTTGTATTTCCGTGTTAACTCTGAATCTCTGATCACTCTTTCACGTTATATATACACATTTAATCCTTAAACAGTTAAACATCTCACTCTCTCACTCTTTATCCCCTTTTCGCCAAGCACTGCATATTCCATCAATGGATGACCTAATTGTATCATCTTCTTCATCTTCCTCTCAAGAAAACCCAGCAACAACCCTGCAACAAAAACTCCAGTACGTACTCCAAACCCAGCCACAAAACTGGACTTATGCTATTTTCTGGCAAACATCCAAGGACGATAATGGACGTATCTTCTTGGTTTGGGGTGATGGCCATTTTCAAGGGATTACTAAACACAAAGTGCCCAAATCGGGTTCTCAATCTCAGAGGAAGAAAGTGATGAGAGGAATCCAGGCTTTGATCGGTGAAAATCCTGATAGTTATGGCCCTGTAGATGGTGATGTGACTGATATGGAATGGTTCTATGTTATGTCACTTGCACAATCTTTTTCTCTTGGCGATGGGGTTCCAGGAAAGGCCTTTAGCTCGGGATCTTTGGTTTGGTTGAGTGGGGAGAATCAACTGAGGTTTTATAACTGTGAAAGAGCTAAAGAAGCTCAGATCCATGGAATGCAAACTTTGGTTTGTATTCCTACTTCAAACGGGGTTCTTGAGCTGGGATCTGATGAAATGATCACAGAAAACTGGAACCTGATTCAACAGGTCAAGTCAATTTTTGATTCGTGTGGGATTAATGGATCCTCCGGGCAGATAATTTCATTTGCTGATACTGGTGTTGTGACTGGTTATCAAGAAGAGGAAGCAAAGGCCAAGAAAGGTGAAGGTTTTGCTGTACTTTCGTCCTATCTCGATTCGGATCATTCGGATTCCGATTGTCAGTTTTTCCTTGAAACTCCCGTGGAGAAGAAAGCACCCAAGAAGAGAGGAAGAAAGCCTAGTCTTGGCCGTGACACTCCTTTGAACCACGTCGAGGCGGAGCGGCAACGAAGAGAGAAGCTCAACCACCGTTTTTACGCGCTCCGGTCCGTCGTCCCAAATGTGTCGAGAATGGACAAGGCGTCCTTGTTATCAGATGCTGTATCCTACATTAAAGAACTGAAGACTAAAGTTGAAGAACTTGAAGCAGAACTCCATAATAATCCCAAGAAAATAAAGATTGAATCAGTTGACACTTTGCAGGATAATCAAAGTACAACAACTTCTGTTGATCAAATTAGGACTAATTCATCATCATTATCTTCATTTGTGGTGCCACCAGAAATTGAAGTGAAGATTGTAGGGCTTGATGGGATGATCAGATTCCAATCGAATAATTCTAATTATCCAGCAGCTAGGCTAATGAACGCGATTCGAGACCTCGAATTACAAGTCCACCATGCTAGCATGTCAAGTGTTAATGATCTGATGCTTCAAGATATTATCGTTAGGGTTCCTAATGGATTGAGAAGTGAGGATGCATTAAAATCTGCTCTTCTTACAATATTAGAGCAGTAAATCCTCGTAGTTTATTTAGTACTTATTCTGTTATTTTATACCTTCCTAAGTTTGTTGAAACTAGTTAGCTTTTCGATCAGTGTTTCTTGATCTTTATAAATAAAAAGCTGCTGCAAAAATATTTTCGACAAATTTTTTTTTTCTCCGGTGTTCCCTAAATTCATAGCACTTTCTATGCTCGAAAAAACTATACCTTAATGAATGGAAAGAAATCTACGAGCTTCTGGGATTCAATCCATAGTTTTGTTCAAGATTGACTAGTAATGGTATTGTCTCGATATCTCAATACATCACAGAGTATATGTGTTACATAATTATATTCGTATACGATGATAAATGTAGTTGCTTGCATGCTTAGAAATGAGCCAGCTAGTTATGGAGACAAAATTGAGACCTATGTGGGGTGGAATTGTAGTACAATAATTGAATATTGCTACCCTACAACAATAAATAGTTGGGCTAACAATTTTTGTAACATGTGCCCACTTCTTTTTGTTGTACCATCTTTGAGCTCGTGACAAAGCACAACATGTGGACTTTAGTTTACATGTAAGAATACAAAAAATCTTTTCTTGTCATTGTTGGATTTAAATTTCATCTATGGTCACTAAACTTTCAATGAAATTCCAATAGGCTACTAAGTTTTTATTTATCTCAATTTTAATTTAAAATTGGTTAGTCTAAAGATATTGAGTTATGAAATGACTATGTGCTAATCAATTTCCGTCGGTTAGAAGGACAATAGATTGTAGAATGTGATGATGTGATAAAATTTAAAACTAAAGTTCATGAATCGATAAGATGTCCGCACGATTCCTCGATCATGATTGTCCAAAATATATCACAATAAAGGGTAGTCTTCAATTTTTTTCATGGCTCAAATTTCTTCTCCTTACATGTCAACATCAATATTCATAGTTGACATTTTAGTTTTCTTTTAAAAATAAATGAGGGGTGCATTTTTTTTCTCACATAAAAAGTGTAAAATGTGTGTATCACAAATTTATGGAGTTAGATATTAGCCCTGTTTGGTAGGGATGAAAATCATATTTGAAAAAAAAAAAAAAAGTTTAAAATTTTATATTTCACGAAATATGTAGTTAAAATTAATTGTTATTTTTTTTATATTAAATTAAAATCTTAATTTTCATTCTTACGAGGTTGTAATGTCATATAAGATGACAAGACCTGTCCTGGCCTTTGGGGTGTTTTGGGTACAAAGTGGGGTAAAATAATAGGGGTAGAAAAATGTAGACGTGGACCACAATATTTGTCTTTTTGTTATAATAAAATAAGATAATTCAAGAGAATATTTTTTATTCCACATTTTCCTCGTTTCTTAACATATTTAATATTTAATTAGTGTTATGTATTGACGTCTTATCATAACATAATTGAATAAGGCATTTTAATATCTCCTTTATTTTTATTTTATTTTTTCATTTGGTGCATCTCGCTAGCAATTGTCCAAATTTATAATTAATTATATATTGATCAAATTCAGGGTGTATTTGAGCCACATTATTTTGGAATAACGTATTTTGAAATTGTAGATTGATGGAGAATATGTGATTGAAAAAGGAGAAAAATTTATTGATGTGATGAAACATATTATTTTATTGAAGAGTGTATGGTTGAAAATGAGTAGAAAAATGAAAATGAAAATTTTAATGTATACTAAACGGGGGCTCAATGTATTCATATGATTTTTAAGAACCGTATCTTTTACTTATTTTTAGCTGTACATTTCTCAAAATTCATACTTAAACTTGGCGCAGCATACACCTGATGTCTCGAATTGGTTGTACCTCCTCGTTTAATATATTTTTTGACATATTATTACACAATTTTTTTCTTATCAAATGTGAAGATGTTGATACAATTTTGACAATATGTTACATCTTTTCATTTTCTCGTTTGTTGAAAAAAATAAAAATTTATTGAGGATAGAATATGTCCACCCATCCCATTAATTCAAAGTATATGATACATTGTATCTTTTTATTATTTTCTAGATTGTTACATGTGTTCGTCTCGATGAGATTCCGACACAAAAGTAATGATTTTTTTTCTTTATTTTTTTTTATTTAAAATCGATGAGAAATTTTTTTAGACTGATTTATTAATTTTAATAAATAACAAACTCAGGAATTTATTTCCTATACAAAATTTGACTTTAAGCTAAACAAATTTAAATAAAGGATGGTCAATTTGGGCATAACCCGCGGTTTACTTCCGTCAGTTACTGAGGGGTCGGTGGCTGGTAGTCCAGGAAATTAGTCTGATTAAGTTGGGATACCTGGGTACCAAAAAAAAAAAGTCATGTATTGCAATTTTGGAACTTTTTACCATTAGAAAAACCTATTTAAATTGAACTTCATATAACATAACTCAATATGAAATACATATAACTAAGTTTGTTATTTGTATAATTTCACCATTTGATATATTACGCAATAAGAATTAATAAAATGTGGGATTGAAATGTTCATAAAAGAAAAATTATCAATCTCATATCCCCTCGACCCCTCCCCTTCTCATAAGCTACCCATTCTACTATTACATTTAAGCAACCTTTATTATGGTGTATGACTACTAGTAGCTTGTTAAAATTCTTCATTTATCGAATCTTTTGACATGAATCATAGCACGAGTTGATAACAGCTGTATCACACTTTTAAGAAAGTAAGAGACGTCTCGTGAAGACACATTTTATTATTGACAGACACATTTTTATACGACTTTGAACTCAATTTCCTATGCGGCCATAAATATTTTTTTATAAAAAAAATGTACTTTGGTAATATATTATTATATAGGAGATCATATAAATTAATTTTACCTCAATTTAAATGCTTTGCAAAGTTGACTGCCGACCACTTTATAAAACCATTATACAACGCCTATCTTTTTCACTTGGTGCATCCCACTACTTTGAAAAAACTTCATTGCGGTCACTAACTATTGATGAAATCTAAATTGGATTATTGAATTTTAATTTGTCTTAATTGGATCATTGAACTTCAATTTAATGTCAAATTTCACCACTCTATCTCACGTCGTCTCCTAAATTGTTAAAATTTATTTATTAGAAATCATATCACAACAGATATTTTATGTAATTACTCTGCAAATATAGAAATTTACCTCTAAATCATGTAATAAAATCGTTAAAAAATTATATATTCTAACATTTTTAATTCAAAAATGTTGTCATAATTATCATTTTACGTTTTTTGTTTCTTGGATGCAACATAGTAATTATTTGAAAGATTAGTAATGATATGATTGTCACAATTTTCACAAGGAAAAAACCATATGTACGGATTTTTTTTTATTTTTTTTTACAGATGTTTCACCTCCACTCACATATGTGTGGGGTTCATCGGAAAAAAAAATGAAAAAAACCCACCCACCCCCCTTTCATTGTGTGTATCTGGTGGTGTTCTGTAAGGTCATACTTCTGTACATGAAGTATGGCTCTTTTCATAATATGATATGAATAGGTGATATAAAATGTTGAGGAGTGAAATTTTAAACTAGATTGAAGTTTAAAAGTTTAGGGGTCCAATTAAAATTATGATAAAATTTCAGTGACGGCATAAACTTTACCCCACTAATTCAAATTATACGTTTCCTTTTCCTTTTCCTTTTCCTGCTTTCTAGATCGTTTCATGAGTTGATTACGTACCAAGAGATTCCGAACAAACTAAAGACTTTTTCCTTTTCAACTTTTTGCTATTATTGTTTATTTATTAAAAATGACACCTAAAAGAAAAAAATAATAATTATAAAACAATTTAAATTCTCATTCATCAAACTCATCCTAGCGACTTGTTGCCACGTGAAGAATTATATTTCACCAAACATCACATAACACGAATTGACAATAACTGTATAATATTCGTATGGAAAGAAAAACCATCCCGTTACCGACAAACTTCGATGTTGGCTTGCGCCTTATTTTATAATTAGACGTCTTTAAACTCAATTTTCTATTCATTCGTAGATACGTTTTTTTAAGAAAATGTGCTTTAGAAATATTTTATAATATAGATCACATAGGGGGATGACAAAAAAATTTGACAAACCCGATACTCGCGGGGGCCCGCCCCAAACGGGGCGGGGATTACCCGCTTAATCGGGTATTCGGGGCAGGGATGGGTAACGGACGCCCTGCCCCCGCCCCGTTTAATTTTTTATTTTTATTTGTTTTCAGAATTCAATATTTTAAATGAAAAATTTTATTAGTTTTAATAGAAAATGAGAACTAAAATTATTTGTCTCAATCTAAAGAATGTGAGAAATAAAATAAATTATAAAAAACTTAAAAAAAAAAGGGTGGTAAACGGGGCAAGGGCCCCTCCGTCGACCCCGACCCCGACCACCCAAGAAATGCCATGCCCCGTTAGGGCGGAGCGCCCCGTTGCCATCCCTAAATTCACATAATTAACTTAACCTATTTTAAATGCTTTGCAATATCCTTTTAAACTTTAACCATTTTTTAACATTGTTATTCTAGAAAGCACATGGTCCTAGTCACACAAAAGATTAGGTTCATATTCCTACTTAAGTAAAATTATTTTCTATATCAATAGGTTTTCCATTTGTTGTGTAAGAAATTTTTGATCCCCAGACAGGACTCACCAAGAATAGACATATCATAAAATTAAATTTACCTCAATTGAAGGGCTCCATCAATTTTTGGATTTTTTTTTTTTTTTTTTTTTCAGAAAATGTACTGATTGGGAAGAATTTGTGTGTATCTTGGTACATGTAACGTTGATTTTTTATTTTTTTTTTAATTAAAAATTACACGTTGAAATCGATTTCATTTTCCCGATGCTTACTATTAGAAGTTTGAACAAACGATTATAGATTAGAAAAAAATAGGTGAGAAAAAGAATTTCGATTCTTAGTTGTTCAAACTTAATTTCAACGAATATAACATGATTAAATCTCGTCCTCTAACATCTTTTTCGTACCTACAATTTTCGCAAATAATCATGTCCCATGTGTGTTACATTTACATCTCGTTTTTGGCACGATTTCACCAAATATGACAGACAAGATGTCATGTTTAAAAAATGACATTCATCTCAATTCTTTGTACTCAGACATTTAAATGCTAATTTCTAGTCTATTTTTCAACGTTTTACTCATTTGATTCTTTTTTTTTTTTTGTTTGTTTCAGTTCTTGATATGATTTCTCTGTACTTTAATGTTAGCCTGTAATATTATTTACATGATATAATAATTCTAAACTACTTATAATAATTATCTTTATCAGCCCTAACTCGTACTTAAGTTCTTGTACTATTCCCGTGTTTCTGGTCTAACATCTTTCAATCTTCAATAACCTCTGAAAAGTATTGAGAAATTACATTTATGATAATATCTATGAAGTAGATGTTTTGGATTATAAGAATTCAATGTTTTTCTCAAACTTGTGGTTGATTGATCTCAAAAATTAAAAGGTTAATCTCAATATTTGGATGTGTTCTTAGATCTTAGAATAATGATACACGAATGTATAATAATGATCAATCACCCACAAAAATGCACTGGACATTGAGTATTTATAATACGCGATGTTTAAGTAGTATAAGATAGTTAGAACTCTTGAGAGCAAGGCGACTAACAAGCGATAATAATTCTGCTTTGGACGCTTGAACATCAGCTAAGTGATGACTAATGTAAATCCAGAGGTTCTTTTTTAATTTTTTGTTTCATACTCAAACCCAGAAACTCCTAATTTATCTGTACAACCCTCCAAAAAAACTCATTGATTTGTACAACTCTTTTGTAACAATCATATCCTTTTACAATAATTATTTTATCTAAAAAATTGTCAATACAACTAAAAACCTAACAAATTGTCAGTACAACTTAAAAAAAAAAAATCAACTTTAACCAATAAAATATTTATTTTAGAGCGAACTTATTTTTACCAAAATTGACTACCAACCACCTTATAGAAGAAAGTATTCAACCTCGTTAATCACATTGTCCTTCCTAGGTCATAGCACACAAAAATCAAATTCCCTCCCATGGAAAAAGAGAAGCTACTCTAATGTCATTCTGTTCCCACTTATTACATAATTATTGCCTACTATAGATTTGAAATAATATTTCTCTCTTAGTTTCCTTTGAATATCGCTTAAATATGTTTTAAAGGTAGTACGGAATTAATTTTGAGAGAGAGCTTGCCGTGAAGAACATTTTTCTTTTTCATCGAACGTATCTACAATTTTTGAAACGACGAGGGATTTCTATATAAAAGTTAGATACTTCAAAGGTGTCGATGGATTTACACTTTTATAAATATAATAAGTTGTTGAGAATAATTTATGAGTCTCAAAATGCTTGAAGCTTTCCCTTTTTCTTTTTTCTTTTTTTTTTTTCCTTCATTGAAAATTAATAAACAACAATTTCCTTTTGCTTACGATTATAAGCTTCCTTTTTTTTTACAATGTGCTAACATGTGTGTTACACATTTGTTTTTGGCGTGATTTCACTTAATGACAAGAATGTCATGTCAAAAAATTGACATCCATCTCAATTCTAGTAATCGACGTCTAATCTCCTATTTGATAGAAATTTAAATTTAAATTTTTATCAATGTCAAAGTCAACGATTAATTTTAACAATATATTTCATCAACTTTTATCAAAATCTTTTAAAAAATCTGATTTTATCCTCCGCCAAATAGGGACTAAGTGATAATTTGGCATCTACTATTAAATGTTTTATTCATTTGATTAGTTATTTTTTTTTTTTAATAACATTTGGTGTTTGTGGAAGCATGGACGATCTTTGATTAGAATCATTAATATTATGGGAACTACAACCATTATCGATTTGTCCACATGATTCTTGTTATAAGAATTCATTTAGAAACTAGAAAATATAAAATTGATGTAGTATAAGAACACCACAAAAATTTGCATGAAAACTCTCAAAGTCGATAAAAAATCATGGACTGACAAACATAGGGATATTCTAATATATGAAAAATTTGTATAGTTATATAGAACTCTCATCACATACCCCAAATTAATCTCATTACAAGTAGAAAAGTAAAAAATCATATTTTATTCGAGATAGACTGATAGGCAACACAATTTTCCTTTAATTAGATAATATCGAATCAAAATCCTAACGTGATATCCTTTGTTGACTTAAGCCTTTAGTATTATTGGCAAGGATTAATAACCTGCTTCGTCCCTGAACTCACAACTATTTTTGTGTATGGTCCCTCGAGTCTAAAATATCAATATTGCCAAACTTTT
>CAIGRS010157223.1:0-13201 GCA_903798395.1 Fraxinus floribunda | reverse complement strand
TGTTATGAATATTTGCTATCAATATCTATTCCGTCGCATATTAATTATGATAATATCTCGACAATATTGCTTGACATTTATATTATTATGATTTAAAAATTATTCTGTTATTATCTTTTTATTCATTCTCGTTACATTTTACAGCATATTCTAAATAATTATCTACTGTATTCTGTAGTCAAATTTAATGTTTTTTTGTTCTGTTTCAAATTAATCTGCATTGTGCTACTCTCGAATTTGAACCTGGATGGATAATTTTTTATTTTTTATTTTTGAAGCTCGAAAATAAGCTCTTGTGCAGTTAAATTTTGTCTTAACTTACAGACGACACAGCCCATTAATTGAGTAAGAATCGAGACTATTTGACCCAATTTTAAGTTTTTTATTTATTTACAGTAAAAAATAGAGAAGGCCAAAAAATTGATCATTTATCTAAAAATCCCTTTTTCTTTTTCTTCTTGTTGTTTCGAGATGAAATAATTTAAAATTTGAAATTGGCCACGAAATTAAGACAGTTTTACCTTAATTAGGGAGATGATTCCATCATAGAGACATCTACCGTTTTTTAGGATTTTACTACTTGTACATAAAAAAATGTATATAATGAATTACATAATATAATATGAATTGAAAAGATTGGATAAAAAAGTTTATTTTGGTTAAACTGACAAATAGTAAAATGGCATGTGACATTATTCTTGAATGTTTGCTTGAGTGGATATATTGTGTTCTGGTTAGAACACACAAGATGCTTTGTAATAGGTGGATGAAAGATTGCAGTAAATTATGGAAAATAAACTTATTGCAGTCCAAATATTATACAAAATGGAATCAATCACAAGGATCCTTCGGGTATGATGACACAATTAATTTTATCATTACATGTACAAATTGATTTAAAGGAATTTCAATGAGGGAAGATCAAGTAAAGGGAAGAGAGAACAATAGCAAAAAGTTAAAATATTTGTAGAAAATAAACCTAATAAGGACGCTTGGGACAAAGCAACCCCTGATTCATGACGAGGGCGAACCAATTGCTCTTCAGTTAGAGGAGAATAATCGAAGCAACAAGGGCCTATTCCATCATTATTTGCAGAAAGAACGAATAAATAAGGTTCGAAATAAATTAATTCAGATTCTGAGCCCCTTCTGTGCTTGTGTTGCTTCTGCATTTGCCACACAAAACAGATGATAATACTAGCAACTATGAAGCTTTACTGTTCGAAGAAAAAAGCCCTAATCAGAGTTGGAATCATAGAAGTCACTCGGGCATGGTGTCATGACATCAGATTCAAGTATTTGAACCACCCTGTGCATGGTTGGCCTGTCCTCAGGGCCTGAAGAAACACATTGGATGGCAATTGAAAGCAAGGCATCAAGGCTCTCTGTCTCAACTGCTACACAGTTTGGATCGACTATTTCTCGTTGTCTCTCCTCTGAAACTAAATAATTCATCTGCAAAAATGAATTAAAACGGTGATTCATACACGCGAGGATAAAATGTGCAACTGATCATACGGGAGTCGAGAATTCGTGCTAAATAAAATTTTAGCCAACCAGACGTGTAGCATTAGACATGAAGCTAAATACATGAGCAGACAAAGTTGCATTGAACTTTCTTCCACAAACATTTTGACAACAGCAATGTGGAACTGAAATTAGTTAAGTCTTATTATGTATTTGGTCAAAAGTGCACAACAGAGGAAATCGGATACAGTAATAAACTAGAGGATCGCAGGTCTAGAATGCCCATTCAGATGAGAGTGACACGAAGTATACCAGATTGGTTAGTCCAATTATAGAACTGGTATGTGTAACTTGACTAATTAAGCACGAGTACACACGTAAATATTTATAATTAGTACTAACAAATTATTGCATTAAAGGAAGTGGGGAAGGAGTACCCATCCAACAATGTTTAGTCCCTTCTCAATGAAGGATGCATCGGTAGGCCGTTTCCCACTCACTATCTCCAGCACTAGAACGCCAAAACTATAGACATCAGTCTTTTCAGTAGCTCTACCACTCTGCATATACTCTATAAAATAAATTTAATGGTCAAAAAATTAGAAACAAAAAGTTCAAGTTCTTGTAATTAAAATGAAATAAAAACTCCAACAACCAAGTGACAAAATAGAAACTGATTTAACTATACATTGCTTATTATCCTTACCAGGAGCCAGATATCCAAATGTGCCAGCTACAATCGTTGTGATGTGAGATTCCTCATCCTCCAATAATTTAGCCAGTCCAAAATCAGACACTCGAGCATCAAAATTTCCATCGAGTAAAATGTTGCTCGACTTGATATCGCGGTGGATAATTCGAGGGGAACAGTCATGATGCAGATAGGCAAGCCCCTTTGCAGCTCCCACAATAATATTAATACGAGCATCCCAATCTAGCTGCTCGGCTCTCTCCGCTTGGAAGATAGAACCTATATTGTATCAGAGACACATGAGAGTTTTTATAAGTAACTATATAAGTCGAATGGGAAAATATGAGTTGCTTGTAACCAGCAAATTGAGCAAGCAACCCTAAAAATGGCAAGAATAGTTTCAAGTAGAGTTAGTCTATAATACTCGTATATAAAGAAATTTTAAAGAATATTTAAAAGAAAAAGATTCTTATCTTACCATGAAGAGCTTCATCGAGGCTGCCCCCTGATAAGAAATCATATATTAAAAGTTTTGATGTTGGGGAATTGCAATATCCTCGCAGATTTACCAGGTATCTATGTTTGATGCTTCCAAGAATTTCAAGCTCCCTCTCAAAAAAACGATCAAAGTCCTTGTTTACCTTCATAATCCTTTTTAAGGCAAATACATTGCCGTCATCCATAGCAAGCTTGTAGACAGTTCCAAAGCCCCCAGCACCGATTATGTGTTCCTCTGTCAAAGTCTCAAGTTTCTTAATGATGTCCTTTGAAGAGTATGGCAAGTCTCCATGAAACATCACAATTGATGCTCCTGAAGAAACAAACGATGAGAAAGGTTGGATTTTTTGAGAAACAATATAAAACACAGTCTGGACCAACTCAGAAAGAACCCTAAGTGTAACTTCTTATGTATAGTTATTAGATAAGTACCCCCAGTGACGTCCACCCCAAGGACTTTGCCATCATTTTTACCAAGCCTCTTATACAAATAACAGCCCCAGAAACACATAAGAGCCACCAGAAGCAATGCACCCACAGTGGCAAGTGCACTTATAAGAAGCCGGCCTGAATATTTCTTCTTGGCTTGGCTTTGGGCTGAAACCACCACAAATAATAAGAGGAAAAACAAAATATTAAGTTCTACCAACTAGGAATATCCATGCAACAGTTAGTCATATAAAGTTATAAACTACTGACACAGATAGTAAGAGTTGCAACTTCTTAGTCGAAACTGAAAATATATAGAAATTCGTGATGCCAAAAGATTAGGCAATTAATACATATTAGTCGCTAATGAGCCAAAGTCATCGTCAGGCAAGCCTCGAAGTCATGAAGCAGTAATGTCAAATCAGTTTTGGCTTCTCTTGTAGTCCAACAACAGCAACTAAGTGACTTAAGCTCTAACATAATTCTATACTTGTTTAACGCTATAAAACCAAAAAAAGTTACAGCTATGATAAGATTCATGACTGCCATTTCAAAGATTCATGATCCACATACTCTTGCAGAAGGCTTCATACCTTGATGGGGACAAGAATTATCTGATAAAAGGAATCCAAAAGTCATGAATGCTGATAACAATCAAAACATAGTTCGCTCTCACATCATTAAAATTATATTTTTGATGAATAGTCAGACTCAACAAACAAATGCAAAAAAATAACTCAATGGCTTCAATAGGATTTTTTTTTATTTTTGCTTCGACACTCTATTTTGTATGGAAGGTGGAACCTCTTAGCTATATAGACCTCATGGAAGGAAATGAATGATGAGTGAACAAAATTTTGATAGTTTTGAGCATCTGCAGTGAATATCAAGAGCATCATTTCATTTTCTTTTTGTACACTTTTGGAGAATAGAAGATATATCAACCTTCATAAACTCTAGGATTAAATGTGGGTGATACTCATCTAGGATACTGTTGTAAATTTGTAATTGCATTTTTTTTTTTCCTTCTGTTTTTGTGGGGCTCTCTACCTTTTGTATCATCATGTGTGCTTGGATTCATCTCCTTTATCTCCTTTTAGACAATTTTGATTGAATACTCATCAAAAAGATTAGATTAGATTTCATCTATCAATGAGTCATGGTTTGACATACACAATGGATTGATGCAACCCATTTTGAGAGGAAGTCCAGAGCTTTATGAATAAAATGAAACAGGAAAGTTCAATTTACAACAGCAATTCTAAATCTTGGTATGAGGCATGACCACTGAGATATGTTCTAATCAATTGTGAAGATGATAAGAGTCTTGCCTATAAATGTCAGTTGAAGGGATGTTCATCCAATAATATGCATTATACTGGATTACATTTAGGTTAATTTGCTTGGAGAGTAGGACACTGAAGAATGGTTGTTCGATACAATATGCTAAGATGAGCCTCTTTCCAGGTAGGTTGTTTATACTATCACCAAGTAAAAGCTCCAGAAGCTCATAATATACTTTTGACATAATAAGCCACTGGAAAATAAAATGAGACAGTAAATCAACAATCTCCCATGCAAAACAAACAATTTACCAGAACCAGTAGGCTGCGAAGATGCTGTAGAATCATTGCCATTCTTCTTGCATTCTTGGGTTTGCTGGCCACACAATTCACGATTGCCAACGAAGCTACAAGAGAAGCATTGAATTGTTAAGAAAAAGAAGTCATAGATTTTAGCAGAAAAAACTAAAAGAGACACTTGCAAGGACACAATAAGAATCATATTGGAAAACAGAGAACTTGGTGGTCCAAATATGAGGATAGCCAATATTTTCATAAGATGTCAAAGTTAGTTTCTGTAAACCAACTTGCCACAAGTAGCAAGGACTAACATTCTTCGTAGCTTACATTTCAAAGCAATTTATGCACTCAGTATCAACTTTAACTTGCAAGGTATAGTACATTGCTACTGCTTCAACTGCATCGACCAGGGATGTGAACAGATTACCTGTTATAGGGATCTAATGGTTGGTTTGGTTTGAGGAAGAAGGAAAGAAAAGAGAAATTTATCAGAAAGGAAATTACACAATAATGGCAAAGGTTTGATTCTTCCTATACGATTGGTTTAGGATGAAACTACGAGTAAAATTAAGAAGACCAAATAAAACTATATTCTCTCACATCATTTTCATTTCTTATATAGAAAGTGAAGAATTTTTTTTCAATTTTTTACTATTTTCTTCTTTTGTAGTCACTTATAAAGAATATAAAATCAAATCAAAACAAACTAGGAAGGGTAGCAAGTAACAAGGCATAATCCAGGCTAACAAGAAAAATGGCAAACTACAGAAAAATAGGAGTTTACAATAAAGACCACATGCATGTTGACACATTTAGACTACTAAATACAAAATCACTAAAATTTAGTACTTACGATTCATTATGAAAGTTGGCAAGTACACCATCAGATGGTATTGGTCCCTCCAGAAAATTTGTTGACACGTTGCTTCAAACATTTTAAGAAAACAACAGTAAGTATTATACCAAAGAAAACCATCCGGGACTATAATGCAACTTGGAAAGTATTAGGGTACTCACAAACTCGAAAGCTTGCTTAATTTTCCAAGCGAAGCAGGAATGTTTCCACTGAGAGAGTTGCTTGAGAGGTCCCTGCAGGCGCCAAAAAAAGGAGAAATATACAATTAACCTCAAAAAAACTCTGTTGTCATTTAAGCATGCATATTTTGTGTATAAGAAATTTCTCATCATCTATCATTTAAGATAATCCGGCCACATGCTGTGTAGATAGAAATTCAGAAGTATGCAATATTTGCCTACAATTTCTTATCAGTCTTGACAAAATATAATCAAGAACCTTGGTTGTTAGATAATCAATACACAGGATATTCTCAAGTACCGCTGAAAGCAAAAGAAGAGGGGAAATAGGAAAAGAAAAAAAAGGCTTTTGGGGAGGACGTCAACATTCACTAACTCTGATTAGCTTGAAAAAACTTCATAAAGACTTGAGCTAAGGCATACTTGCCAGAGAGTTTTTATTCATCTTCAAGCATTCATTTCTTTTTACTTTGCATCTTTTTGACCATTCACTTAGTAATATATATAGTTGTTATATTTTGACCCACGTCGCCAATTATTACATTAATGTGCTCCTTTGGGTCCACCATTCAGATATAAGGGTGTGTTTGAGCCCCATTATTTTGGAAGAATATATTTTTGAATGGTAGATTGATGGAGAATGTGTGGTTGAAAATGAAGAAAAAGTAATTGATGTGATGGAAAATATTATTTTATTGAAGAATGTGTGGTTGAAAATGAGTAGAAGAATGAGAATATAAATTTTAATGTGTACCAAACAGGGGCTAAATTACTCTTGTGCAATCACTGGAAATAAAATATTTTTTCCTCCAACCGGAACATCAAGCAAAAGTGTTCATTCAGGCTGATCAAAATCCGGTTTAATCACTGGAGAAGGGAATTTCCTCCCTTTTGATATTCCATGATACAAAGGTAAACTAATTGGGAGTAAATCAACTACGGGCTTTTCGCATAGAGCCTGTATAGCTCCGGGCAGCACGTGAGAGCTTATGTAATTTTCACAGGAAATTAAACATCTTATCAATAGAGTTCAGAAAGCTAAGATTAAGACTACAAAACACTTAACAACTAAGCAATTGCAAAAATTACTTACAAATTCTCAAGCTGAGATAGGTTTCCCAATTCATTGGGAATCAATCCACTTAAGTAGTTACCCTGCAAAAATCTGTATAAAAAGAGAATCAGGAATGTTTCACTTGACACAAAATTATAATAAATAAATGAAATAGAAAGGTTAACAATGATGGTGAAGAGAAAATATTCCAATTATGAATCCTCATTTTTCAGCTCATCTACTAATCACTCAAAAATTTGAATAAAAGTAAGACAAATTAGCTTCTTGAATCAAATGAAACAACCAAGCCTCTGGTCAATCTGCCAGAATCCATCAGACTGCTCGACGTTTAGACATAGTTTGAGAAATTAAAAATCAGTTTCCCTAGCTTTTGTTTTATGAGTGGACGAGGGACGGGAAACATTGAGACCAACATAACATACTAGACATATTATATTATTACACTACTCACTAACAAGAATATTCATTAATCTAGTCTATATGCTTAAAATTAACAAAAGCTGTGAAATTTAAATAAACTCAATGCGGTCCTTTGATGCAGTTCCTTTAGTAGAGATGAGCAAATTGTTAAAATAATTAAGTTTAAGATCATCAATTAGATGCTTCAAGTAACATAACCACGTTCTTTACTATGTTTTCAGGATTAAAATTATTAAAACTAAGCTTCCAGTAATGTTGAAAATAGCATAAACTTCAGAAGCAAGAACCGCTAGCTCTACTTACATTGATTGCAACTGTGTACAGTTTCCCAGTTCTGGAGGGATTTCCCCATATAAGTTGTTGCCATGAAGAGCTCTAGACAAATTTGGTTCATCTTATCAGTGGTAGGCGTAGTAATAAGATGTGAAAGAAGAAGTGAAAGAGACATACAGAAATTGCAGCCTATCTAGCTTCCCAATATCGGGTGATATGGGGCCACTCAACTTGTGGTTAGGAAGGCTCCTGGAAAATTGATGATACTGATAACATTTAGCAATAGATTTATGCATAAAACGATTATATAGTAAATTGAGAGTGCAGTCATGTATCCACAGCTTGAATGAAATGAAATGCAATGTTCACAACCAAAAACTTGATAAAAAACCAAGTTAATATCAAAAGTAAAGAAGAAAAAAACTTGTAGCATATAACGAAAGAAGAGAGGAGAAGAAAGAGAATCGTTGCTTAATATAGAATCAAAATCTTTGATTTTGATGAAAATATTAGTTCCAAAAATTTCTTATATAAATTGACCGTAGTATCAATGCACGAGCTAAAGCTGTATACTGTGGTGAATCTGGTGATGTAGATGACCAGGATTATGGGACACCTAACAATCAGTGGAAAGAAGAAATCTTTTGGCTTCATATATACTTTTTGTATTTGGTCATTCCGCGAGCAATAATTACTCTCTACGTCTGTCCCAAACTGAAAGTCTTGGTTGGACTTGGCACAATAATTTAGTTAGGAGTTGAAAAGTGGAGTATTTTGTGTAGTTCTCCATTTACTTCCTTGATGATTGGCATAAACCAAGATAAGTGACCATGTCATTGCCAATTGGTCTTAGAATGTACAAGAACTACAAATATAGATATTATATTGAGAGTAACTTAGATAACTAATGAAATGAAACATCTGCTTTTTGGTAATTGAAGCCAAATGTTTATTGTCGCAAAAAATGAAGTCATTATTTTTGAAATGGAGGAAAAAATAAATAGAACAACTCAGAAAATAAGTACTCTTGGTCCAATGACTAAGTAAATTTTTGACACTTCATAAATTCCGATAAGATTTAAAGAATCTTAATTTCATGGAACTCACAAGGCTATAACCCTCTTTGTCTTGGGTTCGCATTTTATTCCTTTCCAGCCACATGGATCAGGATCCTCTGGTCTCCACTGCAGCAGAATACCGTCTGAGCTAACGATGGCTGTCCTGAAGTTAACTAGAGCTTGGCCTGCAAATCACAAAGCAAAGCAATTTTCAAATCTAAAAATTCCTACTTCAAAGATTATGCTAACATGATAAACCAGCCTACAGGAATTGAGCATTCTCATCACCTTCACTATTTGGTGCAGACTGTGCAACTACATTATAACAATGATATATCAAGATTCTGTGACCTTCCATTATGCAAAATGTTAAAAAGAATTGAACAGAAATTGTATGAATGCTAAGATCTGACCAGGCTAACAACTAGAAGCTTAATCTACTTCAAGGGACTTATGCATCATAATGATTGCATAACTGAAATACAATACTTGGCCAAAGTTGAAATGAATCAGTGTGAAAATATTTAGGTCTACTTTGTCAATCACATGGATACTTGTGCCAATTGAAAATGGGAGTAGAGTTAAAAACTTATACCGCGATATTTGATGTAGTGCAAATGAAAATAGGAGTTGAATATAAAATATTAAACAGCATGCCGAATGAAGACAGGACTTGAACAAAGATAAACCAAAATACCATCAGGATCGAGAGCCTCGATTTCTTTTGCAAGAGTGTGAAGCAGTAAGATGCATAAAATCAATGGTTGGGAGAAATTCACAGAGAAGCTGCTCATTTTGGCACTGGTCGGGTATAATAAGGTTACAGCAAAACATCAGAAGTGCAAAGCTGTACGGAGGGTTCCTGTGGACATGCACTCATGAAGTTATCAAGTTGGTGATGCCATAAATTGGCTGCTGTAAGAAAGATAAGAAAAGGCCCCCTGAGAGAAAATTAATATTGTCAAATAGATATTATTATAATTAAATAAAAATGACTTCAAAACTACAGTAAATAACTTCACATCTATCTTTTTACAAACACTGGAAGAAAATCCTTACAAATGTGGCAAATGGACATTCAGTATTAATGAATAATGATTTGCGAGCCACGAGTATTGATGAATAATAATTTGCTAGTCATGTGTCATGACCAAGGACTGTCCAGTTCTAGTAATGCAAACACAATTAGTACTCTACAAAGCATTTGTTTAGAATGCTTAACATAACATGAGTTTTTCATAGCCACTACCAAGTCCAGGCAAAAGGAGGAATGCTGTGGAAGGTTAACAGCCAAATGTAAAACTCAGTCAAATCTTATGCAAACATATCCTAATACACATTACATAGGAGCACAATGAACAGAACACCTAGCAAAAAAAGATTTGTATAGACGACCCTAAATTTATTGGGAGAAGGGCTTGGTTTGCTGTTATTATTGTTTAGTATGACACATTAAATGATAGTGGGACCAAAATTTGCCCCAAAAATGTTGGCGTAGGAGATTGACTAATCCCTCAGTAATTGACAGTACTTAACAAGAAGCAACAGACTTTATCAGCCTGGTTAGTGTTTCTAGATAGTAATAAGACTTACAGGAGAACCAATGACAAAAAAATAATTATCATGATTAACATTGAAACTCAAACATCCTATTCTCGAGAATACAAATACTACTCTAGTAAGGTACTTCCACTTGATAACCCATGACTTATCTCCTTAAAGCTGTCAACGTACGGTCGCCATTCTTTCTATCGAA
The DNA here is from genome assembly GCA_903798395.1 of Fraxinus floribunda. Lineage (NCBI taxonomy): Eukaryota > Viridiplantae > Streptophyta > Magnoliopsida > Lamiales > Oleaceae > Fraxinus > Fraxinus floribunda. The sequence continues at coordinate 2,916 of CAIGRS010157223.1, read as the reverse complement.
AGCCTCATATTGGCAATCTGAGGATTGTTCCCCTCCTAAATCATTAAACCATTTAGACCACATTTTAACTTGGGAACACTCAATTTGAACCATATAAGTCCTTTGCAGTTGTATATCAAATTACAAATCATTCAATAAACCGTATGGAATTAAAACGCACAAGGAGGCAGAGTGTATCAACCATGCACTGGTTATCTGTTGCTCTCAATACTTTTAAGACACATATTTGCTCCTTTGGGATCATTGAAATGAATCACTAATTAAAATAACACTGCAAGAGCAAGCAAAACAGTAAATCTAACATTTAAATGTGTATAATTTTTTAGATAATCCAAGTATCAAATGCTAAAGAGTTCGCTGAGAAGGCATTGAAAGAAGATGGATGAGATTTTAGACTAACATATTATTAAAATTTTAACCCCCCACCCCCCCACCCCCCCACACACACACACACACATGCGGACACAACACTTAGACACTGAATAAGTTAATTCTGAATGTGTCATATGAATTCTCTGTCCTAATTTTAACGCATCCATGTCATGTCATGCACGACTCAAGTCGGTTTCCATGCTCACATACCTGATCAGTCAATATGACTTCCATCATTTTATTTTTAGCTCATGCACTCACTCATTTCCATAATTATGTTTTGTCTTTGTTTCTCTGTTAATTATCCTTCCCATGAAAATTTGCACCAAAATCAACATCTTGCATCAACAAAACCATTTTTTTACGCTTTTTTGTTGTCACAACAAATAGTTCATTCATGGAGAAGCACTCTGATAGTTCATTAAGTGAGCCATTGTTGATTCATTTAACTTTCTCTACCAACATGGGAACTCTGCAAAAGCCATAAGAAGCATATCCCATTTGTGAATTTAAGATAATTTTATACTTGATTTATCACTTATACACGAGCATCTTTCCCAAATTCTCTCTCCATACAGCAAAACCAAGACAGGTGCACTTCGGTGACACTTCAATTACGATTATTCTCGTTAACTTAGACTAAAAAAATACAATCCTTGAATTGACGCTTATAGGCATTCCAATATTTTATCTACTTCCTAGAAGGCAAAAGACCTACTCTGCTTTATTTATTTAATGTAATATCCAATAACAACTTTCTACATCCAAAGAGAGACTAAAAGAATCTGTGAAGTATTATTCACAAACCTATTCACAACTATCAGGACTAGCATCCCTTAAAAATTAAAATTGGAATATAACAAAACAAATGAAAATAATAGACGCCACAACTGGAGAGCAAAAAAATGTGACGTACGGTTCCATGTGACAGCAAAATATAAAAACGTGAATTGGCAGCCTTTTCCCCTTTTTCTTCTCTTTACTATCACAGTGACATCAGGTAACGAGCTAGACAATTTTCGGACCAGTAGCCTCCCAATGCACAATATTCAAAAATAAGAGCAAAATACTTTTGGAAACTATGGATGAAACAAAAAGTTGCGACAATTACAGGCTTTTGAAGATTGAAACTCCAACCATTTGATTGATTGATTCTTTCAATTTCTATGTTCCTGATTAGACAGCCTTGTATCTCCTATCTCACTTATCTGTCGTTTTTAATAACTCTCGCTATTACCATTTTTGAGTGTCTCAAAAATGTTAATGGCAGTTGCAAGAATTAGAACTCACAGAACCACACCCCATTACTAATAGACCTTTAGCATCCAATTTTATTAATTCTCAACATTTTGATAATGGATTACCAGTTGAGACAAGCCATATGACTACATTGCTACTACAGTAATTGCACATGATAACAATAAATTATAGGTAGCAAGAAATCATCACCTAAATAAGAGACAGATATATATAGTAACGTCAAATAATAGACAAAATGCATATCTGGTAAGTTGTAGAAAAACTGAAGGATTAATCCAAAATTCAGTTTTACTTTGTAACTCGTTCAGAAAAGGTGGATCAAAATTAGTCAACATTTCCGCTCATTACCAGAAACAGCAAAATCAAAAGTACAATACGCAAATCACACAGTACAAACAGCTGAAAACATCTTTAACTTCATAATTTCCCTAAGAAACAGCTCAATTCGAACAGGAAAAGGAAAATCTGGTTTATTTTCCACTAAGCTTGCTTATATTCATACTATTAAGGACATAATCAAAATTAATAATGTAAAGCAATTTTTAGTAAAAATTAACATAGTAAAAAGTACCTGGCGGTGATAGTAGCGATGGTAGATTTGATCCGTGTAATTGCAGCTGCTCGGCTAAGAAAGAGTGATAGAGAAAGAAAGTAATCGATGTTGAACTGTAAAGTTGTGATATGGAAATAAAATTGAAGATCACACTCTCTCTCTCTATAGATATACTGTATATATATGTGAAGCAGGTGGAGTGTTGGATTTGAGTGAAGAATTTAGAGAGACAAGGGGTTTCATCGAAGCCAGTGATAATGGAGTTGGGGTGAGAGTGGCACGTGCGACCGACACCTGTGTTGTGTCACTCGTGTGCGGATGGGATGGCACACAGGAAGAAGGATAAGGGTGAAATGACCAAGTTGTGCTGTGCGTGTTGATAGACCGCTGGACGGCTGGTGGGGATTGGGGTGAGGGCAAAGTCGTCTTATGAATTTCAACGGCAAAATTGTCTGTTAATAATAATTTCAAATTATCATGCACGATTTGATTTTTTGTTAAGACTTGAGCGATTTTGTGAAAAATATTTTTTTTTGGGAATATGTCTAAATCCGCAAATAATTAAAATCAAACTTTTAAAGTCAACAATAAATTTTAGGGAAAAAATAAAAAATAAGGTGTTTAAGTTTCTAAATTCAAAAATCAGGTTTATAGTTTAAAAATTCAAAAATCAGGTTTTTTTTTATTAAATAAAGATAATAAAGTCATATTTTTGTAATTAATGGTCACAT
>CAIGRS010157159.1:0-14000 GCA_903798395.1 Fraxinus floribunda | reverse complement strand
TATGGATGCTCAACGGGGATTAGGCGTTAAAAGTGGTCGCCGAACCTCGGGACCTTTGGGCCTAAAAATCTTGTGTTCTTGTTAATTTTTGTTAATTTTATTTCTGTCTCGTGTTTACAAATCGAACTAGAACTCATTTTTGGGACCTACAGTTGCTATCATTGCCTTTGGGATTGTGGGTTGCCATTTTGGTGATCGAGGTTGGGCAAGGTGGTGTGCATATTTAAAATAAAAAAATATTTTTTAATTTTCTATTTTTCTTTACATTGCCTTCTTTTGCATTTTTTTGTTCATTTTAAAACTGAGGGCAAGATTGTCTTCTTCATATCATTTGCACGACACACGTCTATTTAACGAAACAAATGGATGACAAGTGTTACGCCTCGCCATTTAGGCTCAAAGTCAAAATGCCACATACCAATCCACGTGAGCAGAGAGTTAACAAAGGTCCAAGTGGTCAAAATGCAAAGAAATTATGCAAACTATCGATTCTCATAACGAATGAAACACTACACTTTGGCTGAAACACTGCTAAAGAGTCAAAGAAATGAGCTAAAGTTCTCCACTCAGAGGACCAGCTTTGGGGCTCTCAATTCATCCGAAGCTCAAAATTCGACGATGTCTATATATTTGAGTATCTTTTAGAAGTGATTGATGTAACACTTGTAATAGAAAATGTCAGGATGTTAGCCTATTGTTTAGGGCGACTGACCCCTTATCAATGTATTAATTGTATGAATAAACAATGATGTGAAGCCTCAACTAAGGAGATGAGGCCACGTGATTCTGATCCAACGAACATCACGTCGGCTAGTGCAATATAAATAGATCATCTCTGTAACTTAAAAGGGGTTGGAAAAATTGGAGTTTGGATTCTTATTCTTAGATCTTNCTGACCCCTTATCAATGTATTAATTGTATGAATAAACAATGATGTGAAGCCTCAACTAAGGAGATGAGGCCACGTGATTCTGATCCAACGAACATCACGTCGGCTAGTGCAATATAAATAGATCATCTCTGTAACTTAAAAGGGGTTGGAAAAATTGGAGTTTGGATTCTTATTCTTAGATCTTGAACTCTCAAGTATGGAATGAGCAAAAAATATTTTCAAATACTCTTACAAGCATTTTCGTCTCGCATTACACACACTTGGTAGAGAAATATCTTAGTAGACAATCTCACAATTTACATACTCGATTGTCTTCTATCCTTCCACCTATTCTAGAGAGATCTTTGGTCAGTGTGATTATCTTTGTTTCATCCGTCGAAACTTGAACATCTTTGTCTTTTACCGTAAAGCACCTCCCTCGTTCAAGTCTGCATCCTTTCTCACCGTTTCTCCAATAGAATCACGTCGGAATTTGCTTGACGTGGCGAGAGTGGCCCGACATCTCTTGGCTAATTTTTCAGGGTCAACCACAAGTGTTGTAAATAACCTTTTTACAAAATAATATGTTGATCTGAAGGTCCAATGTCAAAAGTGAAATGATACGAACAATTTGCACAATTAGGATAAAAGGATTTGAATGTTTTGTACCAATTACCTTTTTATGGGATGTTTTGAATTGTAGTGAAATTGGGGGTGGTGGTTAAGTTCCTGTTTGAGCTCCATTTTTTTAAAGATTTATTTTAAATGATATATTTTTCTATACAATAATGTTACACGTAAATTCAATTTTTTTTAATTATACATTTTTTAAAAAAATCATTATTTTAAAATATATTTTCCTTCCAAGATCTTATTTTAATGTAACTCAAAATGGGGCATCTGGCCATTTTTGATAAAGTTGGCAAAAATGTTCATTTTGTGTTGTTAAAAGACAAAAATATCCTTTTTACGAGAATGACCAAATTGATTGTGTGATGGTGAGTTTATTGTACATTTTAAGTGCACAAATCTCAATTTCCCTAATTCGTTACGATATAAGACTTGTCATTGCATGGTGCTATTATCCCTTAAAGAAAAGTTTTTGCTTTGTGGTTAATGCTATGAATAATGCTACTGATAAATGGAGTTATATAATGATTTACACATAGATGAGGTGTTAAAGAGGGTGTGGTGGAGTTTGTTTATTTTGTTGAGAAAAAATTGACACAATCATATTTCACTATATCACGTTTATATAAATCATTATGTACATATAGCACAATTGCAATGCAATTATTATTAACCAAGGAAAAAAAAAACAAATGGTGGAAAAAACACACCACGGCTATTTTGAGTCCCATTTTTTTGTGAAAAAAAATGGATTTTATAACAGTGATCTTTTTGAAAAATGTGTAGTTAAAGATTAGAATTTTTTTTTTAATTTACGTACAAAATTATATTATTGGAAGAATGTGTTATTGTAAATAAGTTTGAGAAAAAAAAAGTTTTTAAATAACGGGACTCGGACGAGGGTTTGGATTAACTTTATATTTGTATATGTTGAACGAGGATATTAGAGCACAAAAGGCCATTAATTCCCGAGTCGATGAATTTTTTTGTTGATTATCTTGTATTCAATTTTTCACAAGATGGGCCATTAATTTCACAATGTCCATTTTACTGTGACCAACGTAATTGATGACTATAATTTTTCTCTCAACCGTTAACTATAGATTTCTATGTTTTAGGAAGAAAAAAAAAAACACGAAGTTGTAGATTTTGTACATGATGTCAAATTAGCAGTGAGCTACGTAATTGATTAGTAGAATTTTGGATGAGTACTAATTAGTAGCAAGCTTGACATGGTCACTTTTATCTTGGACTAACTAAGGGGGTTTAAACGATTTGTGTCATATTTTCAACTCAAATCATTTCAGGCGATTTGGAATTTGTCCAAATTAAATTAAACCATTTTATTTTTTAAACCAAACAATCATTAGGGTTTGATTTGGTTTTAATCCGCAGTTTACCGTCGACGTTATAGTAATATATTTAAAACAAGTTAATATATAAGTTAAATAAGAAATAATAATGTTAATTTACATATATTTCCCATTACATATGTGAATAAATAATTTTCAAAGTTTGGTCGCTAAAAGATGTTAATGGAACGAATACATCTTTTTTCCTTTTTATTTACTTTGTTCTTGTTTACTTTTCATATTGTCACATAGCGATTGATAAAGATAGAGTCACATTTTACTATAATAGTTTGCTTAAAACTCCTTTCGTCTTGCTAATGAGATGGAAAATAGGACAAGACGGGATATAAAATTTACATGTTTCTAACTATCTTTTTAGGCTTATTGAGAGTTGATGAATTTCATTCTTTAACTATTTTAAGAAAGTAATGTGGTAGTACTAGTTAGAGAATTTTAACATTTTCACATAGTCAATACGATTGTTAGACAAACATTAAATGTTTGAGAAATGAGAATTTAGATTAGGTTTTTTGAAACTTTGGATGTGATTTTCTATCGTAGTTTTGTTGAATTATGATTTGGATTGTCGAAAATATATGTTTTTTTTTTATTTAGGTCTTTTTTGTTTCGAATTAAAGTTAGATTTTATTATAAGTCAAAGTCAAACAATCAATATTAAGTACATCTTTCATGATTCCCACATCTTTTCAACCACACAATTCAAAAACTTCTATAATGATCTACTAAATATCTAATTTTAATCTCACAAAACACTCACTTAGTATGATTTAAGGGTAATTTTAGTTTAGTTTAGATGTCGAGTCACTACGTGTATAGTGGACTTGTAAGAAACTAATCTACTTTATATGATTATTTCAATGTAAAAAAATTGAAACCTAAATTAAATCATTTTGAAATGATTTGGTTCAGTTTGAGGAGAAAAAAATGACGGGTCCACGTGGATCCAAATTAACGGGCTCAGTTCGATTTGCAATTTCACAATTTTTTTTGTGCAACTTTAGGACTAGCTGTAATGCCTCGAAAATTTTGTAGAATACAATTTTTATTTGTTTATATGCTATATTTTAATATTTTGAATAAAAAAAATAAGAGGATTAATATGAATTAGGTTTTCAAAATCAATTTTATTTTTGGGTCAAATAATTAGATTTTGATAGAGCGAATTTTAGTATATCAATATTGTACTCTTTTTGTATATCATAATTAATTAGAAGTTTCCGACTCAAGAAAAAGTTGTTTTGGATAAGAACAAATTTAGTTAGAGCCAATTGAAAGAAAACAAGAATAAATAAAATTTTAAATAATTTATAACCCAATCCAATTTCTTCTTCAAGCAAGGTGTGTGTGAGATGATAAATGTTGATTTTGATAATGATAATCTTTTTGTAATTTGATAAAGTTTAATAGTAATCATAATTTTATTATTTGAAATCAATACTTATCAAAATTCCTTGTTTTACAATGTATTTCAATTTTAGTTGCATACAAACTCAATTGAGAATTTTCCTTATGTACATCGTTTTAAATTCTAGTTGCCTACAAACTCAATTGAGAATTTCAACTACAAATACTGTAAGAATTTTCATTATTTCACCACAAAAAATAAAGAGAGCCACGATAGAGAGAGAATGAGAGGAAAAAGTATAGAAAAATAGTAAGAAAAATTTTTTGTGCAAGATTTTATTTTTTTTAACATTTCAAAATCAAGATAAGATACTTTTATACAAGTGGTTCGTTTCCTTATAATTTTATATTCAGTAATATATGCATGGATTGATAGTGGACCTTCAAATTCTTTATTAAAAGATATGAAATCTTTTGAGAATTTAAGATGACTTAAGATGGGCGTGTGTCACTGATATACTTCATAAGATAAGAGTAGTATAAATTGTTTATTTTGAGCTTGTTTGGTTTAGATTTTTTGGAGGAAGAATTGATTTTGAATAGTGATATGATGAGAAATGTGTGGTTGAAAAAGAAAAAAAAAGTATTGATGTGATGTAAAATATTATTTTATTGAAGAATGTGTGGTTGAAAAATGAGAATTGATTTACTGTAGAGTTGTAAAATCCAAACCAAACAGGCTCTTTATTATTATATAATTGTGTATGGAAACTGCATGTATCTTACTATGTATTTTTTTAATATTCACTCTTACAAAAATTTTACAAGTTAGTTCGGTTCAATAGTAGCGGGATGGTGATGCAGACTGTCAGATGAATTGAAAAAATAAAAACATTAATTTTTTTATCTTCAAATTATTAATTAGTTTAATTCGGTTAAAGACATGTTATTTAATTAGTGATTATGTTATTTTTTTTAAGATACAATTTTCATGTTTAGGTTAAATTTATGGATATTCCAATTATTTTTTTACAGAATATTATTTTATCATTCTGTTTTTAATATAAATTGAATTTTGATAAGACTCTAGTGTTTAAGAAAATTTAGGGTGTTACAGTTTGGTATCAAAACAAATTGTCTACTTTCCTGTAGAAAAGAGAGAAAAAATTCACGTGCACTATTCACAAGATGAACAGTACCGAACAGTGCGCATCACTATTTAGATGAATAGTGACCGTGCTGTTATATAAAAAAAAAATCGGATTTTTTTCTTTTCTTTTAAATGATTGATATTAATGATCGTTTTAAATAATTAAATAATAATCTTAAACTTCACTCCAAATTATTATTCTACATGTTTATGTGTTTAGTTTTTTGGTGGTGTTTTAAAATTTACCAATTAGAAAATTCTTATTTTAAGAGGTCTTAAATTTCATTTATTATTTGAGTTTTCTTAATTTGCGTATTTGCAAGATTGAAAGGTTTTGTCAAAAAGATCTAAACTGTCTAATAAGCAGTTTGAGATTTAAGCAGTTTGCTTCCTCCTCAACTGTAAACCTTTTGGTTACGCGTTATTCAAATTAATAAAACGAAAAATAATATTTCAAAACTTTACAAATTTAAAATTATTCTATTTTCTAGAACTTTTAATTCAAGAAAATCATATTTTAGAATTTTTTTTTGAAAAAAAAGGGATATTTTCGTAAACTTTAAGAGTTTAAAGATAATATTGTAAAATTTTTAAAGTTTTAAATATTCAATGTTATGAAGAATCATTAGCACGTGGCGCTCACCGTTCAACACTCTGTAATCAATCACATGTATAAATGAAATGTCATTCTTTTATCATGATTATGAGTTTTCTTGCTTTATGTTATGATATATTGTAATTATGTCAATGATCGAGTATCTTGAACTTTTTTCAAGTAATTGAGGTAAATTTTGAGAACGAAATTTTTTAACGAGGGGAGATTCTAACATTCCAAAAATATTATAGAATAAATTTTTTATTTTTTTCAATGCTATATTTTAATTTTATGAAAAAAAAAAGATTAAAATGAAATAGGTTTTAAAAATCAATTTTATTTTTGGAGTCAAATAATTAGATTTTGATAGAGCGAGTTTTCATATATCAATATTGGACTCTTTTTGTAGCTCATAATTAATTAGAAGTATTCGACTCGAAAAAAAGTTGTTTTTGGATAAAAACACATTTAATTAGACCCAAAGGATAAATAGAATTTTAAATAATATATAACCCAATTCAATTTCTTCTTCATGCAATGTGTGTGTGCGATGATAAATGTTGGTTTTGATAATTATAATCTTTTTATAATTTGATAAAGAGAGCCACGGTAGAGAGAATGAGATGAAAAAGTATAGAGAAATAATAGAAAAACTTTTTTGTGCAAGATTTTATTCTTTTCAACCTTTCAAAATCAATGTAAGATGCTTTTGTATAAGTGGTTCGTTTCCTTATACTTTTATATTCTGTAATTTATGCATGAATTGCTAGTGAACCTTCGGATTCTTTATTAAAAGATATGAAAATCTTCGAGAAATTTAAAATGACCTAAGATGGATGTGTCTTTTGGTCACTGATATACTCCATAAAAGAATAGTCGTATGAAGTGTTTATTTTATTATTATATAATCGTGTATGGAAACTGCGCGTATCTTACTGATATTTTTAAATACTCAATCTTACCAATTATTAATTGGTTTAATTCGGTCAAAGACATGTTATTTAATTCGTGATTATATTAATTTATGTTAAATATAATTTTCAAGTTTTAATTTAAATTTATGAATATTCAAATTATTTTTTAAAAGAATATTATTTTATCGTTCCACTTTTAATACAAACAAAAGTGGATTTTGATAACACTTGTATTTATGAAAATTTGGAGTGTTACGCTAACCTTCGATATGTCGTCTCTTACAAACACTCAGCGATTGGTTCGACGAGGAAAGGTTAAACACAGAAATTATATACTAACAAACATGATTTAAGTGTAAAGTTACGTAAATTTTTAATTTCAATCATTGTAACTTAGTAATGCCCTCGTTTGCATTAGATTTAATATATATATATTAATTAATTATTTATTTCGATTTAGATTTTTATCAAAATTTCTAAGTGGACCGGACCAAACATGTATGATTTTGTTAAAAAAAAATAAAATTACATATTCAAAATATCACAAAAATATAAGGTACAAAAAATTTACAAACCGTTAAAAAATTATATACACTATAACAAAAAATAACATATTTGAAGTATCACTTGATTTTTTTTAAATACTTCTTAATTTACATGATTTTTGAAATCGATCTCTTTAAAATACTACGTGGAAATCTTGATCAACAGCCAAGGTATTCAAAAATGAAAATTTAATATTCGGTCAATTGCGATTAATTTTTGGCTCAGACAAAAGAGGCTGGGACAGAAATATGCCCTCTTGTAGATAACTAGATATTACTTAAAGAGGAAACAAGTTCATAAAATCACCAAGAGAATTAAAAGTGCGAACATACCTTGATACATTGAGAATGAAGAATGAAGATTGATTGCAAGTTCTTAATTGCTGCTTCTTGATCTTGATTGTGAGTTCTCAATCTTCCTTCTCAATACGCTCTCTTTTGTATTTTTGTGTTGATCGAATGAGAATATCCAACGATCTCCAGTTTATCAATTTTTCTATATGTGATCATGTAATCCCTTGTTCTCTATATATAACGCATAACCCACTTTGCTGCCTTCTAATGATTTATCTCATGGTTACTTAAATGCCTAGCATTCCAATAATGAATGCTATATTCGGACATGTACAAATCTCAACACACATTAAAGTCCTAACTACTAAAGCATAGAAAATTTTCTGCATTTTCTTTTCTTCAAGGTCATTCTTAGGGGCATTGTTTGAAACCGAACCCGTCTCCCTTAGCAACAGGCGTATCACTGGTTTACAATCATGCATCTCGGATCTCTTAAGGACCTTATCGATATAGTTGTTTTGCGATAATTCAGGAATACCTCGAGAATGATTCCGGTGTATCTATCCTAAATTTTTACAAAAGTAACAAGAAGATGATTCATCATTTTCAGCTTTTGATATTTATTTTGAGCTAACCAGATGTACCTTATTTTTTTTTCATTTCGTTGAACTTGTCATTAGAGGTACTTGCGCCAAGTGAGCATTTTTCAGTTCTCTATAGTTTTAACCTTTCTTCTTCTTGCACATAATAAAAGATGAGCTCATTAAGAGTCTGCTTCTCCTTTTGATAGTTGTAATTGACCTTAAATTGGCTGAATTGTGCAAGAAGAGAAATCAAAAATCAAATGCACGAGTAAATCATCACACACCTTCAGCTTTAGTGCCTTCAATTTTGAAGTAAGATGAGACATCTCCATGGTGTACTCCCTTATATTTTCTTTGCCTTTACACTTTAATTAAACCAAGTTCACTAGAAGTGTACTGGCTTCAGCCTTATCACTTTTTTCAAAGCATTTTTCATTTTCTTCAAGAAATTTCTTGGCAATAATTACCATATCGAACACATCGCCCTTGAATGTTTTTGGGATTCCACAATTAATGATTATAAGACTCACACAATTTAAACGATTCCACTTATCGAAATCCCATTATCATCAGTAAAACTTTTATCCTTAAGTGCAATGGGTTGTTTAGTCCTTAAAGTAACTAGATCTATATAGCCATGAACGTTTTCTTTTCATTCCTCAAAGTTGGTTCCATTAAACACCGAAATTAAGTTGATGTTGGTAGATATTGTAGAAATAAATGAATTAATTGATTAGAAACAAAAACAAAATAACATATTCACATGAGAATCCATGTTAAACAATCAATAAATTCAAATAATGGTGAACACCATCACAAGAGATCAAACACAACATTGACATTTAGTAGTGAACGAAATATCAACTTGTAAGTTTTACTCTTGGTATATTAATCAAATATTGACAATAAATCTTGTTAAATATTAAATTTATTTTTGGACTGATTTATTGTTCACATAATGGAAAATCTTTATAATTTTCACATATTTATTATCACATACGTGCATATAATTTGGCTAAATATTGACATTCCTTTGGACCGATCAATACCCGCGTGAATTACATAAACATAATCATCTTAATATTTCAAATAAATCAATTTACACAAGAGAGGTTATTCTGGTAATATGTTGCTTCAATTAATCTATTTTAGAATATTAGAAATCTAAAAGAAACTTATTGTACCAAAATTTGAATTTGTTTCTCACTTTAAAAGAAAATTTCCAAAAATCAATTTTCTAATCCAAATGTGTTCGCTGCTCGAGCACCAACCTAGCGCCTAGTGAGCAACATAGTACCTACTCTCAGTGCTCAATCTCTAGCCTAGTGGCTAGTGATCGCTGATACGATTGATCACTCGAGCGATAGGGAGGCGGAGCGCCGCTCGTGTTTTGAGCACTCGAGCACCAAACTAGAGGGCAGTGAGTGCCAGCCCATCACTACAGTTCCATAATCTCTGAAAAAATATAAAATTCCAAATTTAGGACTAAAATTTGCATCCCAAAATTGAAGAATCAGAAGTATGAATTTCATCCCTAAAATTCTTTCTTGATCGATTGGATCTAATACCACTTGCTAGATTTAAAACTTTATAAAAATCTTTATATTTTAAATCCTTTTGTTTTTTTTTTATTATGATCATCTATGTCAAATCACTAGAAGAATTAAAAGTGTGGAACATACCTTTATCTATTGGGAATGAAGAACGAAAATCTATTGCAAGTTTTTGATTGCTTGTTTTTGATTGTGGGTTTTTTATCTTCTTTTTCAATACACTTTCTCTTGTTTTTTTGTGTTAATGAGATGACATAGAATGATAATATCACGTATGAATTGGAAATCATAACCTTGTAAGATATTTCCATACATATTTCGGCCCATCATGAATACAATTTAAAGGAATCTGGTATTTATACATATATAGGCCCATACCATATTGGATGTTCAAAGTCCAGTAACTTTAATATTTTTTAGATCACTTTTGAATTAGCTTACCGTAAAATAAATTTAATAGACAATTAATTATAGAGGAAATTACGAAGAAACCTGGCTTTAACTTTCAATTTCAAGAATCAGGATTTAAGTTTATAATTTCACAAATCAGGTTATAATTAAATTATTTATTAAAAATTAGATTATATTGTCAAAATACTAGAGACCACCAAGAGAACAATTTGGAAAAGTTAACCTTCGATTCAACCACTTTCATTATATATATATTGTGTCCATCCTTCTATACATGGTAAGATAATATATACAGCCAACAAGAATAACCAAGTCCTAAATTATATAAACTTCTAAATTTATATATATGTTAACATCGCCCCTCAAATTGATGCTGGTAAGTCAACGAGCAACAAATTGCCAACAAGAAATTGATGCCGCTGTCGAGTCATAGCTTTGGTGAAGATATCAGCCACTTGGAGATCAGAAGAAATGTGAGGAAGAGATATGAACCGACTTTCCAAAGTTTTTCAAATAGAATGACAATCAACTTCAATGTGCTTGGTACGTTCATGGAAAACATGATTGGTGGCAATTTGAATAGCACTAGTGTTATCAGCATGAAGAGGAGTAGAAGTAGTCTGAGGAAATCCAAGCTCCTTAAGAAGATCGCGTAGCCATACAATTTCAGAATAAGCAGTAGACATAGCACGATACGCAGCCTCAGTGGAGGATTTCGAAACACGGTCTTGTTTCTTACATTTCCAAGAAATTAAGGCATCACCTAAAAAAATGCACCAACCCATAGTAGACCAACCTGTATCCGGACATCCAGCCCAATCCGCATCACTATAGGCAACAAGTTGAAGAGATGAGCCAGTAGGAAAAAATGACCCACGAGTAGGTGAACCCCGAAGGTAGCGAATGATGCGGTGAACGGCAGTAAGATGGAGATGTCGGGGTGAAGACATGAACTGACTGACCTATGGACAACATAGGAGATATCAGGTCGAGTAGTGGTCAAGTAGATAAGACTCCCAACCAGGGGCCTATAGAGAGTAGGATCATCCAAAAGGGCCCCTTCATCTTTCCTGTATTTGACATTTACTTCCATAGGAGTATCAGCAGAAGAGGTGTCCCCCAAACCAGCCAAGTTATAAGATCTTGAATATACTTATGCTGGTTCACGAAAACACCATGGGCTTGACGATGAACTTCCAATCCTAAGAAGTAGGTGAGCTGTCCAAGATCTTTCATATGGAAAGTCGAATGTAACATTTGCTGAAGCTTAGTAATAAACCACAGTCAGTGCCAGTAAACCAAGAGAATAACCATGCCAGACGTAGATGTATGGAAAAAGAGAGAAGAATCATATTGACTCTGAGTAAACTCGAAGGGTAGAAGTGTACTACGAAACTTCTCAAACCAAGCACGGGGTGCTTGCTTAAGCCCATACAGAGAACGCCTTAGCTTACAGACATCATGAGGTAAAGAAGTATTCATACCAGGGGGAACCTTCATGTAGATCTCTTCCTGGAGATTACCATGAAGAAATGCATTCTTCACATCCCTTTGATGTAGTTACCACGATGAAGAAGCGGCAATAGCTAAAATGGGTCGAACCATGGTCATTTTGGCAATAGGAGCAAATGTCTCCTCATAATCCACCCCATATATCTGCTTATTACCCAAAGCCACAAGGCAAGCTTTGTACCGGTCCAAAGAGCCATCAGAACGAAGTTTCACAGAAAAAACCCATTTACTCCCAATAGGTATGACGGTAGGAGGACAAGGAACAATATCCCAAGTGTGATTCTCCTCAAGCGCTTGAAGTTCTGCTTGCATTGCAAGTTGCCAACACTTATGTGCCGTGGCCTGTTTGTAGCAAGAAGGAATGGGAATAGCGGATAAAGTAGCAACAAGGGAGATAGGAGAGAAGAAACCATACCAATCTGGGGGTCGAGAAGGACGAGTAGACCGACGAAGAGTGGTGGAAGCAGGAGCAGGATCAGGATCAGGTACCGGGTTAATATCGGAAGGGGGCACAGAGAGAGTGGAACCAGACTCATGTCGACGACGTCTTTCATACACAAAACCAGGTTTAAACCTTTCTACAATTGTTGGGGAATTAGAAAAACTAGGTAGAAGAGATACAGATGCAGATGACCGCTCCACATGAGATGGAAAGAAATATTGATTTTCAAGAAAAACCACATTCCGAGAAACCCGTATACGACGAGTAATAGGATCATAACAAATATAACCCTTTTGAGAAGTAGCATAACCAAGAAAAACACACTTAACCGACTCGTTCATGAGAAAGAAGATGTACAAAACAAACACAACCAACTGTACGAAGAGCAGAATATAAAGGAGAATGACCAAACAACCTAAAGAAAGGAGAAACATAATTTAACGTAGGAGAGGGTAAGCGATTGATGACATGAACTGCAGTGGAAAGTGATTCACACCAAAAATGAGGAGGAATAGATGAGTCAAGTAAAAGAGTTTGTACCATATTAAGGAGGTGGCGATTTTTCCTCTCAGCAGCACTGTTTTGCTATGGTGTTGAAGGACAAGAACGCTGTGACAAAATCCCTTTTCTCTGAAGAAAATCCTGAAACTTATTAGATATGTATTCGCCGCCAGAATCAGAGCGCAATATCTTGATACTGGTAGAGAATTGAGTCTCAAGAAGTGTAAGAAAGCGCTTAAAGACTAAAAAAACTTCAACCTTAGCTCTGAGGAAATAAACCCAAGTAAATCGACTAAAGTCATCAATGAAGGTAACAAAGTACTTGTAATGAGCATGAGAAACAACAGGTGCAATTCCCCAAACATCACTATGAATAATCTCAAAACATTGAGAGGCACGAGATGCATGATGAGGAAAAGGTAGAACTTTACTTTTGCCAAGTTTGCATGATGTACAATCAAAAGAAAGATTAAGAGAATAACATGTTTTATTTCCCAATAATCCATAATTAAACAAAGTACGGAGTACATCAGAGTTTGGGTGGCCCAAACGTCTATGCCACATCTTATTTCTAGAACAAACAACATTACACGCAAATGAAAGGAAAGGAAAACGAGGAATAATATCGGAAGGAGAAACATGAAGAAGAAAAAGTCGTCCCACTTTAGGCCCCTTCGCGATCATCTTCCCGGACACTTGATCCTGCACAACACAACCAGAACGGGAAAAATGGTCATTACAATTATTATCAACCAATTGACCAACAGAAAGAAGATTTGTAGAGAGGTTAGGAGCTACAAAAACATCAGTGAAGGAAGAAGAAAGATCACCAATAGCGCTGATAGGTAGAGAACTACCATTAGCGGTGTTAATTTTCATATTTCCATCATATGGTTTTACATTGGAAAGAGGATCGACAATATTGGTCATATGGTTAGAAGCTCTAGAGTCAATATACCATGGCTTAGAAGATACGTTATGATTACCTGAGAGCCCAAGAGCAGAAAAAGCAGAAATGATCATCTGTTGTACCATTTCGGGAGTAAGTGTGTTTGGAGCAGGAATAGGAACAACTGGCGAGGCAGCAGAACTAGAGGCACTAACAGAGGCATGATAAGCAGTACCCTACTTTCGTTCAGGTCGAATGGAACAAGCAGAGATGATATGACCATGTTTCCTGCAGTAGTTACAAAATTTCTTAGGACAATCCCGAGCAATATGACCAAAAGCTTTACAACTAAAGCACTGGACAACATGCAGGTCTCTACCCTTATTCCTCCC